>JAJJWW010015685.1:0-122140 GCA_023531295.1 Papaver armeniacum
TTGATTCTCTAGGCTTTTGATAACACAAGAGATTAAATCGTAATTCTAATCATATATGCAAGCACATGTCTAAGATTGAAGATGAATTCCTTGACCAATATCTTTCTCCATTGATTACTTTCTACAATTTACTTTGCTTTTAATTTACTTTTATTGCTTACATAAAATTCAGAAATTCCCCCCAATTGGTTACTTTAAGAAATTGATTACGAAATAACTGCAATCGCCTCTCTGTGGATACGAACTCTTTCTTATCATATACTTTAGGAAAGTGAAATTATTTTTGACGCATACGACAGCGATCACTTGCGACGAAATCGCAGGACGTCCTTACACTTTCATGTAATGACCCCTTGATCTCGTCTTATCTATGTCTTTTGTATTATTGCCTCTTCAGGATCATCGCACAAATATGACAAGCCTAATTTTCTTGCGAAAATAAAGCCTCATGACATTTGCGTCTTAAGACACTTATCATCTCCCTAATGGAGGGTTCCGCCCTTATCATCTCCCTGGTTGCCCCTTCAAGGAGGCGTACATCGGCCATACAAGACTAGCTCCTCCCATCCGGTCTTAACAACAACCAGGTTATTTTTGAGCCTCTTATCCCTTTTACCTATATGGCTTATGGTTACGAGACCGCACCCTAAGTGGAGTTTTCTTCGGGCCGAGTGCAACATATGCCAAGACTTGCCAAGAATGGCCGAGACACTTCAAATGCCCCAGGCACTCTTGGCTCAACCGTGTACCTCGGCGCCTTGATCATACGCCGACTCCTTAGAAGAGACCCTCGGTCGTCCAACCAGGGTATAACCTTATATATATAGTTGGAAATCCAAGGTATCTCTCCTGGATGGGCTTTATTGACCCCAAATTTCCATGACCCAAGTTCCAGGGGCGGTGTAACCTTTTCCCTGAGCCATGTTAACAGATACCCCCTTTTATGACGTACTTTAGGTCTTACATTTGCCTCTTACGAAATTTTGATTCGCGAACTAGGGTGTACGCCATAGCAGGTTCGTCCCATTCTGATATGTCATTGTATTTAGATTGTTTCTTGTCATCATTTCTGCGAGAATTTCGCGTATTCTTCAGCTTGTATTTATCATTCAAATCCCTGCGAAAGCTTCGCGTATTCTTCTTTCGATTATCATAGTCTTTGCATCTTTAACCTGTCTTTATCACTCAAAAGTTTTTTTTTTTTTTTCTTACAACCTTCGCAAATCTAGAATCAACTATTCACTCCTTTTGCCTCTTACTTATGTTGCTCTCTGCTTTTTCATTATTCAAATTTCCTAATACTGCCTTCCCTTTTGCGAAATCATCGCAATTTCCAACTTTCTTCAGACATTGGTTTCGCAACGTACTTTCTTCTCTCACCTCTATTGCGTCCACCATTAGTCTTTCCCTTCTTTGTTTATTTTTGATGTTTTGCTTCCAGTTCTTCTTCTGAGCATCTCTTTTCTCGCAAGATTCCACATCAACTTCATAGCACTTCTGTCCCTCAACCCAATCTCCTTTTATGACTCCGACACCATTGGGATGAGGAAATTTGATGCACTGGTGATAAGTCGATGCTACACCCAAAATCTCATGTAACCAAGGTCGCCCAATCAATGCGTTATAGGGAGATTCCACATCGATTATGCAGAACAAAATTTCAGTTGATAATCCTTTCAGTGGTATTCGCATATGAGCTTCTCCTTTAGGCTTGTTGGCGATCGTTGAAACCATAGATCTTATAAGTTGAAGGTATTAGATCTTCGTCCTTCCCTCCCATAGTCTTGTAAGTATGATAAAAAAGGATATTTCTGAGCTTCCAAGTATCGATTAAGTTTCTATTGATTGCCCATGAATTTTCTGCCTCATCATCTTCATCATCAACAGGTTTTGGGTTAATCTCCAATCTTACCACTAATGGGTTGTCATGCATCTCTCCACGCTCAGGTACTTCTTCTGCGGTAAAAGAAATAATCTGATTTTTCCATTCCTTTAGTGGCGATGTCTTCGCGATGTTCATTATTTCTCTATTATCAGCATCTCTTGCGAAAACCCTACTGATAACACTATCATGAAAATCTTCTACTGTCCTGTACGAATGTACAATAGAGTTGCAAGACAAATTCTTGGCTTTCGCTCCAACTTCTATCACAAACGTTTCTCCTCCTTTTGTTGTGTTTGCTCTGTGAATATCTGGCGGTGGTGGTAATGGTTGAGATTGAGGTTGATTTTTCAGAAATTGATTTAGTTTCCCTTGGTCTATCATTCTGAGGATAATTCTTTTTACATTTCTACAATCGTTTGTGGAGTGTCCATGAAAATGGTGATTGGAACAAAATTCATGACTTCTGTCACTCGGAGGTGGTTCACTTCCCATGTTCCATGGCGCAGGTATATTTTCCATTAAGATTATAGCTTCCCATATTTTCTCCACACTAGCATTTAGTGGTGGCATCTTGATTTCTTCCCAGACTACCGTGTGACTTCGTTGTCTTATATGATAACTCTGCCTCTGACTTCCATAAGTTTCTTGAGGCTGATCAAGTCTTTGAATTTTGTTATTTCCTCCACGGTTATAGAAGTTTCTCTCTCTCTCAAATTCCTCCTGATCATGACTCCCTATGGCTACTAACTTTCGATGTCCATCATCCGTTATCATTTCTTGTTGACCCTGCGAGGTGCTCGCCACTGTGTTTATTAGTTTAAGTAACAAGCTTGCATTTGCATCTTTTGAACTTGTGTTCGCAACGGGGTATGATTCCATCTCGTTTTGCTTTTCCTCTAGAGCAATGTACTCCTCTTGAAGTTCTCGCAACTCAGTCATTGTGATTGTATTCTTGATTCTAAAAATTTGAATATATAGCAGATTGGTTGCGAACATAGCATTAATGAATGATAGAATGAGATATCTCTCATCCACACGACCATCCATATCACTGCACATTGTCTTCCATCTCACGGTTAGATGCTTCAAACTTTCACCAACCCTTTGTTTTAACCCAAATACATCTTCAATACCAGGTCGCGAGGAGTTATTACTAATGTATGCCCCTAAAAATATAGCCTGCAAATGATTGAAAGATGTTATTGTATTCCTCGGTAATCCTTCAAACCATTTCAAAGCTTCTCCTGTCAAACTTGATGCAAAATATTTGCACAATATGGCATCATGGTTCTCCCACTGTAACATACATCTCACATAAGCTTTAATATGTTGTATCGCACAAGTTGTTCCATCGAAAATGCTGGTTAACGTAGGTAAGTTTCACTTTGGGGGTATTCCTCCTAATTGTACTTCTTGTGTGAATGGAGTCTTCGCAGCTTCTTCTATGGCTTCATCCAATTGTCTCTTACCTCCTCCCCTTTTATTATTTAACATTCCTCTCATTTTCGCCAATTCTCTCGTAATTTGTTCATTTACACCGAGTTTGGCTCCATTGGTCTTTTTAACTCCGCCCTCTTCTTCTGCGTTCATGTCTGTTTTGACTTTCTTGTTCATCATTCTCTTCTCGTCTTTCTCTGCGATCTTCTCTTTCATTCCTCTCATTAATTCGCACACCGTTATATCTATCATTTTCTCTTCTTTGATGCCTTTCGATTCTCCTTTGTACTCTTTCATACTCTTCATTGATATTACCATTGTTGCGATTTTGTTCTCTCCTTCTTTCTCTATTATCATGATTATTCTGGCGAATTGCCTCTTGTAACTCCTGTTCTTCCATTTCTGTTCTCAACCTTTCTCTTTCGCAAGCTAGACATGCTTGCTCAACATAGTGTCTTTCAATTTCATCTTCAATTTCTTTTTGCTTCCTCTGTGCTTCTCTCCCATGCAATATTCTTCTTCCTTCTTCCCAATTTTCCTCATCACCTGGATTATTCCGCCCTTGACGCTGCCTATTTCCTTGATTTCCATCATTTTGCCCATTTTGAAGAGTCTCGGGACGTGGGATATAACGATCTTCCATTATTTCTCTTCTTTCGCAACGTTCTTCGCCTGGATTTCGCACTTCCTCTCGATTTTCTTCATTAGCATTTTCTATAGGTAAAGTTCTCCTTCTTTCCTGTCTAACTGATCTTGAGCTTGACCTTGTAGTGCTTCTCGACCTTCTGTTTTGTAATCTCATATTTTCCATCCTCAACTCATGATTTTGCCTTGTCAAATTTGCACGTTCCTCTGCTTCTAATCGCCTTTCTTCATGTATTGTTTGTCTCAATGTCTCTAATGCTGCGACTTCTTCATTTCCATGAATTATTTCTCCAATCACTTTTAGGTCTCTCACCTCTTGTTCATTATTTATCAATTGTTGTTCTTCTCCCCTTTCGTCCACAGAGTATGATCTCCAAGTATGCACGCTTACTCTATCATAATCCACAGTTCTATTCGGTACTGGTTGAATTGGTGATTGAATTTGATTTTCTTCATTATTTCTTGTGTTCATTCTTGAGGATTCCCCTATTTTATTTCTCCCTTCTCCAGCAAGTCTCCTACTTCTTCTAACAGTTGTTGGTTGTTCTGATGCATATCTTCTTCTAGCCATTTCTCAATTTCAGTAAATTGTTGGAAATTATATGAAATTCCTTCCCTATTACTCCAAATTCTTTCAAATCACGATGTCAATCTTCACTCACTCCCTGTTTCTAGCGCCAATATGTAGTTACAGGAAATCCTACACTACACCCCTCACAAGAATCCACACAATCAAACCATTGAAGATGAACAATTATAATTTTTATTGATTAATTTCTTGAATGTTTACAAGATAAAATGGAAAAGAGCTAAAGAAATTACAATCACTATAAACTTTCTCTCTCTTAATGAGTTGCCCAACACTCGAAAAAAGATCTCCCTCTCAATAGGCCTGTTCGGCTCTTTATATAGGGTGTTACATAATGGATGACAGATAAGCTGTCCTTTATTTTCGGGAATGACTTGCGAAGTGTCGCAAGTGTACAAATGCATAATCTCGCGACACTCCTAGTTCTCGCTAGGTCTTCACACCTTTCTCGTGTTCTGGATGTCGTCATCCATTGTGTCACTTATTTTATTCGTCTGCGACACCTTCGCTATGTAACGTTTATGAATTTCGCAGAGGTGTTGGTGTTGCGATATTCTGATCCTACACCATTAAACACCAAAACTGAACCCTAAAAAAACTATATATACACCAATTCAATTTGATAATGTGTTTTAGTCCAACGACACCCATGTGATTGAAGTCTATTCAAACTTTAGATACATATATAGAGCTCAAAATTCACAATTAATGCAAAAAGAACTCAATAAAAATCTAAAAGACAGTGAACTATGGATATTAAAACAAAACTCAAAGCCATAATGGAAGTCCAGAAGAATCTACTAGAAGTAATCTATTGCATTTAGACATACTATTTTCAAATTTGGATTGTTGGTTACAAATTTACAATCATTTATAACACTTACGAAGTGAAAGAAAACTTATCACATAATAGCTTATCAAAAAATTATCCAGAGGCCAGTGGAATTGTTTTTTTTTGCAGGAAAAAAAAAGGTTAGGTAGAATACATAATCTAGAAACTAATATCACCTATAACAACACTTGTCTGGCATCAATATGATAAGACTAAGTTCTATGGGAAAGATTTGGATGTTAGATTAGTCACAAAGTGTTACTGATTAAAAGAAATGTGTTGTCTATTTGTTAACACTATTTTTCTCTCTAGATATATCACGCATATGAACTAGTAGCGAGATAGTTTCGCTGAATGGTTCAGCGCAGCCAAAATCACCTATTTTGCGGAATGGTTCAGCTTAGGTTGTGCGAGGTTGATTTGCCAAAATCACCTTTTTTGCCTGCCGTAGTGCGGGTTGTGCGAGGCTATGACAGGCCGGCGTAAAAACTATGTTATACATTTATGAGATAAACTCTAGCCTACCTGGTATTTGCTACTGGAAAAAAGTTTTGGTTTTGGTTTGGTTCAGCGCAGGTTGATTTATTTTTTGATCCGACGGCTGAGATGGTTGCGTTGTTCCGTTCAGCGCAGTCTAATTCTACTTTTCGTTGTTCCACTCAGCGTGTTTACTTTTCGTTGTTCCATTCCGCGCATCTAGATGCTAGATTGAAATGACCATAGGACTTAGCTACCCATCTAGCTACCAATCTAGATGCTAGATTATAACACCAGAGGACTTAGCCTAAGCAAAGTTATTTCATCCAACGTGTTTGTCTTGGAATTCCCTTATGTTTTTGATCAAAAAACTGTATTGCTCCATTCCTTCCATTGTTGCCACACAACATCTCAGCACTTTCTCGAACTTATGTACTAATCCATGTCTGAAACTGCCTGGGTGTTGCTTAGTAGTACCCATAAGCAGTTAGTATGCAGTTGCATAAGCACAATAAAGAAAGATATGATCCGTCTGATAGGTTCATTAAAAAAAAAAAAAAAAAAAAAAACTATATGCGCAATGATTGAAAATCGAACTAACAAGTGAAGTGAGTTTTAGCAACAAGCATAAATTAGTTGCCACAACCCTATATTCTAAGTTTCCAAATACTTGTGAAAAGTGTTGCTTGTTTGTTCAGGAACCGAACCTATTAAATAATAACTTGTTAATGCCAAAAACTTTCCTTATATAAGGCCAAGCACTATGGTGAAGGATTTCGCTTCGCTATAACTTAATTGTAGCGAAATCAAACTAGTATGGTCTTCCCATGTCGTTTAAATATAACGATATCCCTTAGCTATATTTCAAAAGAGATCGGATATGATGCGCCTTGTAGCCACCGAATCTCAGTTTCCGTTGAATTTTCACTTTAAGGAAACTTCGTTTCCGTGTGATTTTCAACCGAGTATATGCTTCTAGTTTATACTCTTCTAAACTAAAACTTTTCTTTTTCACTATTTTTATTTACTAAAACTCTTTAATTTACCTATTATATCTCCTTTTTTTCCCTTAATTATCTTTTAACCTATACAAATACTTCAACAGAAAAATTTGAAGGAAAAAAAAAACGAATACTCAGTTTCCGTTTGGCACTCTTTACATGGAAACTCAGTTTAGCTAAGGGATAGCGATGCGCCATAGTGAAGTTTCCCTAAGACTCATTTCCCTTAGCTTCAAATGAGCCATAGCTAAGGAAAATTCCACACCATAGTGCTTGACCTAAGAGCCTTTGAGAGACCGTTCGGGCGACTACTATTTTGGATAAGTTGTGAGTCAATCTTTTTCCAATTTTGAATATTAGATATTGTCTTTGCATGCATTTACATAGTTATTTCTCCTTCTATCGTTAGGATGATTTTGGGAGAACTTTGTTGAGCAAGTTTTGAGAGAATAAGTAAATTTTAAACTATTATTATAATAAGGGCCATTTACAGAATAGTCATACTTTTTGTAATTGGGTCACAAAATGGTCACACTTTCGTAATTCGTTCACAAAACAGTCATACATCCATCCGATTTAACACTTTTGAATAAAACAATGTTATCTTTTCCTAAAATATCCTCTTTCAAAATACCCTTCCCATTTAACTAATTAGTTGAAGTGGTGGTGATGAAGCGGTGGTGGTGGTGTTGGAAACTTAAGAATCTTCACTAAACCTCAGAGGGGAAGCGGTGAACCCTTTGGGTGAATGCGGTGTAATGAACCTGAATGCGGTGTAACGAACCTGAATGCGGTGTAACGATCCTGAATGTGGTGTAATGATCCTGAATACGGTGTAACGGTGTGTAAGTGGCGGCACAACCACCTACAAATAGCACCACCGTCAAAACAATTACAATGAAGGCAAAATTTAAAATTGTGTATGGAGGGATAAGTAGGAAGGACACATAGGTAATTTGGATAACATATTTAACTGTGAGTCATCACTTAACTCTCTTTTTAACGGAAGTATAACCATTTTGTTAATAGTTTTTAACATTAGTATGGCTTTGTGAATGGTCCTAATATTATGACCATTTTGTAATATTTCTTTATAATAATTATTTTATCTAAATCTCAGACAATAGTGACCTGAAACGAGAGCAGTCTTAGCCACTTCGTTTAATGGAGGAAAAAAAAAGTGCACCTTGAATCTTGCAGACTCTGCATCTTTTAGCAAATGTACTTTATTTCCACAAGTTACTACCAATGAAGAAAATGTATTGCGTATGAGTATTCCCGTCTCCCCCGTTTACAAATGTACGGTTGAAGAAAATGTTTCCAAAAAAAGATGTGCCAATTCAGAGCAAAGGGGAGAACCACCGCGAAAGTTCCTAAGGACTACCAGCTCTGTAGAGAAAATGGAGGTAGTGGAAGTTCACAACTCTCGATTTTGGGATGTCTACTATACTAGAAGAGTTTCTACAAAGAAAAATTCACCTCCCTTGTATCATCCAAATCACAAAAGCCTCTTAACCATTGATTTCCCTACCCCCAACTTAACACAAAGCCATAGACCAGAAATGAAAACCTCAAAGACTTTATGCAATTCAAGACCCCCATCTTTGGTCAGTGGCGGAGGCAAAGGGAAAACGAAGATGAACACCCGTAGGAACAGTAGTAGGGTTGAAGAGCAGAGATGGGTAAATGCCGAGAGTACGCATAGTGCTAAATTTAATGCAATAACTACAAAGGGAGAAGCAAGCTCGCTCAAGGATAACCAGGTAAGCCAAAAATTTACACGTTGTCTTTATATCGCCAGATAGTAGTCGCCTTAAGGATTTGATTAGGTTTGCTCGTAGCATTATCCTTAATAAAATATCTGTAAATACCCGTGGTGTCGATACACTGAAGTGGTTCGACTGTTCTGTGAGACCTCTCACATGTGTTCTAGCTGGGCCCAATCTCTTTTGTGGTGCCGTAAAAATTTATTCTTGGTATTTTGTCTACTGTCTTTCTCTGCATCCCTGGTCCGAGAAGGAATTTTCTTTGATTTGCTGGTATTACTTTCAACACTCAATCATATCCCTAAATTTTATTGCATGGAACTGTCAAGGATTGGGAAAACCAACTACCCAATCCCATCTTAGCAACATGGTAAGTGAGCATCTACCTGATATCTTATTTCTATAAGAAACTAAAAACCAAGAATCTACCATAAAACCCCTTTTAAAAAAGTTCAAATTCAACGATATGGTGATTGTGAATCCAACGGGAGTTATAGATACTGCAGGTGGTTTGGTATTGGCCTGGTCCAGTAAAGTTTCCGTCCAAGTAGTGCACACATCTGATAGTCAAATAGATTCCATTGTCACTTGTAACATGAGTAAAAATTTGTGGATGTTGTCTAGTACTTATGGTTGTCCGTAGGGGTGCACATACCCAACCCTACCCGCTATTTCTACCCTACCCGCCACTGTTTTATCCGTACCCTATCCTACCCGTCGTTGGATGGGTAGGATGACGGGTAAAGATTTTTTACCCGCCAATAAACGGGTAGGGTGATGGGTAATGCTCAAAATTATCCTACCCACCCGCCTATCCGCCAAATTATATAACGACTTATAGTAACCGTTGATTTTCCTCATACTAATCATCTCTACCGTTAATTTTTTATTAATCAACTCCACCTAAACCTAACTTCACTTTGTTTTTTCCATCAACATTCGTTCTGTGCTTCGTACTTCTCCTCTCCGCACTTAAACTTTAGGAGTCTGATTTCGTCACCTTTAGGAGTCTGATTTCGTGTTCTCATGTTTTCCTTCCTCTCCATTATAGGATTGTGGAGTATTTGATTTCGCATTTTCTAGAGCTTTCCATTTTTGGGTACATGGAAAGAAAATGAAGGAGGAATGGTTGTTTGAGCACAACTATATGTGTTCTGGCGATGTAATGTAATCTCCGACAATGGGATTGGATGGGCAACTGGTTATCTTCACCAAATCTTGATGAAAATGAAAATGAAAATGGAGTACCGTAATCATCACTTTTTGTGGTAGCTAGCTATGGAATTAATTGATTTATGATTATTTTTTTTAGGACATGGAATAAAAAGAAAAAAACGGTTATACCCGCCACCCACCCTACCCGACCCGCCATTTGGTGGGTTGGGTAAGATCTTACCCGTTTAAAGACGGGTAGGGTGGCGGGTAAATTTTTCTTACCCGCCATTAAGTGGGTAGGGTGGTGAAATAGGCCATATCCTACCCACCCTACCCGTTGTGCAGCCCTAGTTGGCCGTATAGACTAAAAAAGCATGTTAGTTGGGAATATTTCAAAAATTTGTCTAAAACAGTAAAGGTTCCCCGGCTCATCATGGGGGACCTAAATGTTACCCTCTCTAACGATGAAAGAAGGGGTGGGAACCCCCTGGATCCAAATGAGGTATCCTTTTTCACTTAATTTAACTCCGTCGAGCTTATTGACTTTGGTTTTGTCGGTTACCAATTTACTTGGTCCAACGAAAGAACTGGCCACGATTTTATCGAGGCTAGACTTGATAGAGCCATGGTAAATTCTAGTTGGTTGGATTTATTTCCTAGAGCCATGGTGTACCATCTGACCCCTATGGGATCAGATCATTGCCATATTCTCTTAAGAACCTCTCCTTGTTGGAAAGATGGGGCGAAACCATTTAAGTTCTTTGGTATATATATGGAAGAGCCTTCTTGCTTCCAAGTCATTGAGGATTCATGGGATTTCCATCCTGGTGGGTCCGCAACTTTCAATTTAGTGTCTAAACTAAAAAATGTCAAGCAAAATATAATAATTTGGAACCGGGAGCATTTTAGAAACATCCAACAAAATATTAAAAAACTCAACCAGAATTTAAATCATGCAAAGAACAACCTTAAGCTACAGGACAACAACCCAAAAATTTTGGAAATAAAAAATGATTTGGAAAAATGGTACTGTTACGAAGAAGCCTTTTGGAAAACTAAAGCCACTGATAATAAACTTAATTTGGGAGATAAAAATACTGGTTATTTTCACTCCACTGCTAATTATTGGGCAAGGAAACTGAGAATTGAGGCAATTAAAAAAGATGATGGCACTTGGTGCAATGAAAGGCAGGGTATTGTGGATATTTTCTACTCCCACTTTGCCTCGATGGCTTCTTCCTCAAAACCTAGTATTTCTGACCACATTATCAATTTGATCCTAAATTGCATTAATGATATGGATAATACAAAGTTGATGAGACAACCATCTGATCTTGAAATAAAAGTCATATTATTTGATATGCACCCTAATAAATCCCCAGGGCCTGATGGATTTCCCGCCATATCTTTTCAAAAAAACTGGTTTCTTCTCAAAGATGAACTAACAAAAATGATCCAAGACTTCTTCGTGTCAAAACATATTCTGAATGAAATCAATTCCACTTTTATCACCCTTATTCCCAAAAAGGAGTCGCCAGAGTATCCTAAAGATTTTAGACCCATATCTCTGTGTAATAATATATAAAAAATCATCTCTAAGCTGCTTGCTAACAAAATAGAACCGTTCCTTGATAAGATCATTTCTTCTTATCAGTCGGCTTTTGTCCCTGGTAGGCATATAGCTGATAACATAGTTATTGCACACGAGATCATCCATACTATGAGAACTGAAAGGAAAAGAAAAAAGAAAAAGGGAGGGTATATGGGGATAAAAATTGATATGTCTAAAGCTTTTGATCGGGTAGAATGACATTTTCTTGTCAAAGTTGTGGAATAGTTGGGATTTTGTAAAGATTGGATTGACTTGATTCAACAATGCATAGGAACAACCTCTAGTGTTGTCCTCGTGAATGGATCCCCAACGGTTTTTTTTAAACCCACTAGGGGACTAAGACTGGGAGACCCCCTTTTACCGTACTTATTCATTATTTGTATGGAGGGTCTCTCTAGAGTTTTAATGGAAGTAGAGGGGAAAAATCTCATAAATGGAGTTGAATTCTCCAAAATTTCTCCTTCTATATCTCACCTGTTGTTTGCGGATGACTGTCTCATCTTCACTAAGCCTGGGAAAAAATAGTGCAAAAATCTTGTTAAGATCCTTGACCTCTTTAGCCAGGGATCTGGCTAACTCATAAATTATGAAAAATCTGGTATTTTCTTCAGTAACTCTGTTACTAATAGAGAAGCTAGGGAAATCCTTCAAATCCTCAAGGTTGGCAGAATAAGACTCGATGACAAGTACCTAGGGGTCCCTCTATTTACCCACAAGTCTAAAATAAAATGCTTTGAACCGCTCGTAGACAAGTTAAAGGTCAGACTCAAAGGTTGGGTGCGCAGTTTGCTATCCCCAGCTGGAAGACAGGTTAAAATTAAACATGTAGATGATTTTCTATCCACTTACCAAATGTCGTGATTTTTCGTACCAAAAGGTATTTCAAAGAAGATGGATGCTTTGAACACAACTTTCTGGTGGGGACATTCCAAAAAAAACAACAAAGGATACTGCCCTAAATCTTAGGGATCTATCTGCAAACCGACCGATATGGGTGGTCTCGGGTTTAAAAATTTTGAAAAGTTCAACCACGCCATGCTCACAAAAATGGCGTGGAGAATGATTAAAAATCCCAATTCACTGTGTTCTAGAGTCCTTAAAGCTAAATACTTCAAGTCTACTTCTCCTTTATGCATCCAAAAACCTAAAAAAAATTGTTCTTGGCGGTGGAAAGGATTATGGAATGGCATAAAAATCATCCAAGATGTTGCTATATGGGAAGTTGGGGATGGAGTGGATATTCAATTTTGGAATCACAACTGGATACCACTAAATGGATCCAATACCATAAACAAAAGTGAAATTAGGCCCATTGTGGTTAATACTCTAAACATAGTAAGCGAAGTTCTTGATGCAACTACTAAGGAATAGGAATGGAACTTGGATTTCTTAAATCAAGTTCTCCCTCCTAACATTGTGCAAAACATAGCCAGTATTGACCTCAATAAAAACTCTAGTCAAACTGATAATTTGATTTGGCCCCTACATAAAGATTGTGTCTTAACAGTTAAATCGGTTTATGAGTACTTAGTTGGTGGACAGGTTAACCCAGTTACAGGAACTCATCTCAGTCTTGTGGGGAGACATATTTGGTCCTTGGAGGTCTTACCCCGTATACAAGTCTTTGTTTGGAAATGCTACAATGGGATTCTCCCTGTCAACGGTAAGCTTAGAACTAGGATGAACACAATATCTCCCATTTGTTTTATGTGCAGTGGCAGTGCTAAGACTGATATGCATACCCTTCTCCTTTGTCCCTTTAGCAAGGCAGTCTTGTTTGGACTGAACTGTAGCATAAGTAACAATAACAATCGGAGTATGCAACAATGGATAGAGTCATGGATTAATAACATAAATGGCATCCCCTTGGAAAACCTAGATTGGAGTCACCTGTGTGCACTAATGGCATGGTACATTTGGAAAGCTCGTTGCTTAAAGTGTTTCCAAAACATTAAGCCATCACCTGCAACCACTATTAGTCTCATCCATAGTCATATCAAAGCCTGCAATACAAGTTCAACCAAACACACACTGAACAGAAACCCGAACCCAAATCACCTAACCAACACCCAAGTTAGAACCATCCAAAACTAATCTTCGATGCTATGTTACAGTACTTGGAAGGAATACCCAACTATTGCAATTGTAGTAATTGTTATGACATATGAAAAAGGAGACGTCAAGGGAGAGATGGCTTTCAAATGCAGAGTAGATTCCCTACAACAAAGTAACACTTTGGGAGCTCTAGCAGCAATCAAATGACATCACCAACTCAAGAAGAGAATCTGCAACATGGAGGTCGAACACAAACTGCTGGTGAAAAAACTAATATCCAAGTGGAGATCCCCTGAAAGACCGACAAGTTGTGCAATTATTGATAAAAGTGTGGAGTTATCCAGCTATTTTAGACAATTTAATTGTACTTCCCTGAGGCATGTATGGTTGCCAAAGCTTAAAATAATTGTGACAACATATGCATCAAATGTTAGAGATGACAGTAATTGTCCTTTATTTCCAAGATGTAATATTTTCATTAGATACAGTGCTACTCAGATTTGTTCCCTGAGTAGCTAGTTCCTGCTTTTGTAACCAGTTCCAAGAAAGAAAAAAAGTTACTACCATCAGGAATGACGCCTCGTATTATGTTTTTGTGAATCTACTTGTACCGGAGGTGGATGGATTTTGTTTTTTCCATCCATTTTTGACCCGGTCAAATGAAAATTATGATCCCAAAATTTTACAATCCAGTGAAAATTTATTCATAAGTCAAAATTGAACAGGTGACTACACTGACCTGGTCAATATGAAGTGGTTGCTGATTCATGCATGTAAACAAGTGTTCTTGTCTTTTTCTTAGGTCATGCTAGGTAGTAGCTAGTAAAGGCAATAAAACTAGAATCACTTTTGAAAATTTGAGGTCGATTTTTTTAGTAGTGAAGGAAAAAATGCAAAGCAGATGCAAACCCTGGCGAGATTGGGGTATACCCACACTAATTGGGGTATACCTTATAAGACAAAATAGGGTCATTTTGAAGTAAAACCAAGCCACCCCTTAACTTTGTATTTTCAAAATGGCAAAATTGCCCTCGTTTAATTAACACTAAAATTTTGATTAGATTAATTAATTAAGTTTAAATTGATTGAATAGATTAAAACTTATGAATTTTAAGTTATGAAATTTTGTTTTTGATTGAACTTTTGTGGGATGATTTTTGATGATTTTTTTTTTTTTTTTTGAGAATATCTCTTGCAACGAAAATGAAGCACACAACCGAAATACTTCTAAAAAGGGGATTGCAAATCTGTTATATGAAATCATACTCAAAATCAAAGAATAAATCAACACTTTCAGTTCTGAAAGTATGAAAAGTCGGCAAGGTCGACTAATGAAGATCATGCCGGCCAAAAGTGGCCGGCAAGATCTTCATCGTCGACCTCGCCGGCCAAAAGTGGCCGGCATGATCTTCATCGTCGACCTTGCCGACTTTTGTTTTTTGGCATACAGGAGATGACATAAAAAATTTATTGGCCGGCAAGGTATTCAAAAAATACCCTTCCGGCTGTTTTTGGCCGGCGAGGTATTCAAAAATACCCTTTCGGCTGTATTTGGCCGGCAAGGTATTCAAAAAATACCCTGTCGGCTGTTGAAAAATTTACGATCGCCGCCATGGCTGTTATGAAAAGTCGGCAAGATATGCATGTTACGACCTTGCCGACCAAAAACACAGAAATCATAATTTTCGATTTCTAACCTAATATAACAATCAAATCACACAACACAATGATGGGTTTGAGTTTAAACATCATTTATAGTCTTCTTTTCGCTGGTAGAGTTAACAATTTTTTTGGAAAATCAAAGTTGAAGATTTTTATATGGCTTTGGTTGATGGAAGATGAAGATGAAGAAGAAGAGAAGAAGATGAAATGAAGAGAATAAAAACTGATTTAGGGTAATTAAGATTATTAATGGGTAAGGTTAGTTTTGTAACTTACCCATTAGGACTCCCCCTAAAACCCACAAAAAATGTCCCTTTAAAATTGGGTATACCCTAATTAGTTTGAGTATGCCCCAATCTCGCCAGGATGCAAACCCTGTAGTGAAAAATACTTGAATCCCCCTACTATATGGGTTCAACATATACAAGCCCCTCAAAGTGGATCCTCCACTATCAACTCCACACTTTCTATTTTTGATATTTCTAGGCCCGTAACTTTTATTTTTGGGGCCTGGTTTTGAATTATCCGGATTGCCGACGTCAGCACTTTCATTAATAAAAGTAAAAATACCCAAAATAACCTCCGGTATTTATATTCGTTTTATAACATAAATGAAACATAAATCCAACTCAAAGTTAGGTTTTAGCTCTCTATTCTCTTCTCTCGATTAGCTCTCGATTATAACAAAGAGAGAATTAGGTTGATTTCTTCTACACGAATTGTTGCATTGAAGAACAAGAGGTCGTTAATGTTGATGTGTTGAAGACGAGACGAAGAACAAGGATTCATTGTTGCTTTTTCTCAATTTTTATTGATGTTATTCATTGGATTTATCACATTATAAATAGAGATATAGAAATCAACGTAGGTACGAATGATTCAACCGATTTTTGATCTAGTTTTCAATTCAACCGATTTTTGATTGTTACAATTGCGATCTAGTTTTTTCACATTTTTTATTTGGTTTTGATACTCGAGTATGTTTTTGTTGATGCTTACACATGTTTGGTTGATACCGAGAAGAGGGATAGTAAGAACATTGTTTCAGAAGTAAGAAAACAACAAATCTAGGTAATAATTTTATTTTGTTTTTATTTCAGATCTGTTTTCAATTTTTTTTTTAATTATTTGTTCTTCTTCCATGTCTGATCTGTTAATTTTTGTTGATACTGAGAGGAGTATGAAGAAACAATTTTGTTTCAGTAGAACAAGTTCAGTTTGATTTGTTGGACATGCTGTTTTTTTGTTACAGGATGTGTAACTTTAGGTTACACATATATATCCTATTGTATTTTTAAGCATGTGTAAGGAAGATGCAGATGTTATTTAGTTGCAGCATATGTAATTTTAGTTTACACACATATATCCTGTTTTGTATTTTAAGCATGTGTGAGGAAGATGCACATGTTTTTTAGTTGTAGCATGTGTAATTTTAGTTTACACATATGTATCTTGTTGTATTTTAAGCATGTGTAAGTTGAAGTTACATATATATGTCCTGTAACATGTTTATGTGTAAATAGGTGTATCATCTGTATCTTTTACTCATATTTAGCTTGCCGCATAGAATATACTTCTCACGAGGGGGCAACACGCCTCCGAGTGAATTGCGTTCGTTTTAAAATTTTGATATTGTTATTGTGTGTATTGATATTTTTTAGGTTTTCATGAATTCCGTTAGTTGCGCTTTGTTAGTTGCATTCTTTGTTGTTCGCTACTTTTGATTTTATTACCTGCGTGTTAATATCGATATCGGACTTGAAGAGTTTAAGGAACAAGTTTGCGGGAATGGAAGCAGTTTACTCCTCTTGGTATTACTTTCTTCTTTCGAGAAAGTGGGAAAGATTTCCGCTGATTGTGATTTTTCGTTGCAAGCTCTTATATCCATCACAAATAGTAAACAAAAGACCGGTGTTGATATTTTCTTGCAAAATGTTCCTCGTGTGGCCTCTTCCTCCGCTCTCTAGGGCGATTCTTCTATTTCTAGCGGGTCTAGTAGTATGTGTTCGTCCGTAAACAATCTTACTTGTTGGAATGTATTTGGAAGATAAAAGCAAGCATGTGAAACCTTTGTTATCGGATGGTTGGCCCAAGGTTCTTGGTGAGATTGGTCATATGTTTGTTGAAGGAGTTAAGCAAGTCAGGGTTGCTTACACCAAGTATCGTCTTCGCACTGGTTTCAAAATGATTGTAACTCACAATGAGCGTTCTAGGTTCACGGCTAAGTGTGCGAGATGAAAAATGCGTTTGGAAATTCCATGCGGACTTCTATTGATGAGAGGAACGAAATGTTTCGTGTAGGTTTTCGTTGTTCTGTCATCTAATGCTTAGCACATGTTATGTGTTGTTACAGTATGTGTAACTTTGGTTTACACATGATGTTTTTTGCACCATATTGTTTTTTGGTTGAATTTTTTATATTTTGTATTAACATCTCCAGGTCAGTCTTATAACCCCGAGCACATTTGTGGTGCTTGGTGGGCGCAACTTGAACCAAACATACTCCACCCGACTTCTCGTCTAGTTTGATTGAGGAAGAAGTTCGCAAAAATCCTCACAAGAAGCCCAACCAAATTGCTGCTGATTTCCAGACCAATTATGGGATTAACATGGAGTACTATCAGGCATATAAGGCTAGGGAAAAGGTTTATGAGACGATTTATGGCGACGATGTCAAGTCCTACTCGCATTTGGTATGGTATATTAATGCTATAAGGGAAACCAACCTTGGTAGCGTGATAAAGTTTGAACGTGAAAATAAACAGGTTCCAACGGATTTTCATCGCATTTCTTCGCATGCATCAAAGGGTACCGGTTTTGTCGTGCAATGGTATACTTGGATACTACTTTCCTTCATGGTACATTCAAAGGTTGCTTGATGGCCTCATCGGGATCAATGGTGGTAAAGGTATGTTTTTTTTTTTTTTTTTAACAACTTCGGTTGACAAATAATCGAGAGTTACACATGTGTAACTCTCGTTTACATTACTTTACCCAAAGTGTGTAACTAAGAAAATATCATCTCGTAGCCCTTAAGTTACACATTTGTTTTAGCATGTGTAACTTGTATTTACACATTGTTTATGTTTGTGTGAAACTTATTATTCTTCGATTATGCACAATTTTTTTTTGTAGGATTTTTTCCCCTTGCTTTTGCACTAGTCGATTCTGAGACTATCGACAATTGGGAGTGGTTTTTGAGGAATTTGACTGAAGTTGTTGGTGATGGGAGGCCAATCACCTTCCTTTCGGATCGCCATGAAGGACTATTGCAGGGTGTTCCACTTGTCTATCCAGATGGGTTCCATGACCTTCGCTACTATCATTTGACGAAAAATATACCCATCATCGCAATGGATCCTAGGTATTCGCTTGTGATGGACCATTTCCGAGAGGCGACATACGCACTCTCACCGAAAACCATGCGAAAGCCATACGTAAGATTAGAGACTTGAACCGCAATTGGGTGGCTGATTACATCGAGACCATACCACCCGAATCATATGCGAATGCCTATTTCAAAGGTTGTCGTTATGGACGAACATCTAGTACTCTAGCGAGAATCGATCAATAGTTGGGTTCTCGGTTCACAAGAAGATGCATGCATCTCCGCTCTTCTTGATCGAGTTAATTAAGTGTGTGTGTGTGTGTTTTTTGTTTTCTTTGTCTTTTTATTTCATGTTTTGTCACTTTATGTATTCATCATTTTTTTCCTTTTCGGATTAGGAGGAAAATAATGTGTTTGATGGCGAGCGTCGTGAAATTGGTGCTAATATGATGACTTCATTAACCCCCGAGTATGAAGAAAAGCTTGTGGCTCTTCAAGATGAAGGTTTGGCTTGGGAAGTATTGGTTGCTAGTCCTACCGTGTTTGAAGTTATTAGCGAAAGGTCTCACATGGTGGACCTCGAACACGAGACTTGCACTGTCAAAGGTTTGGTTTCTTATGCTTTTTCTTTCTCTCGTATGTTCTTTTTCTCCTTTTAAGATTAGATATATGCATGTGTAAATACTAGTTACACATCTATTTTGCAAGTGTAACTTAAAGATACACATCCCGTATATGCACTGTAACTATCTAATTTTGAGTGTTTTATGATTTGTATGTGCAACTAATCGATTTTTTGTTTGTTTTTGTTTTTTTCAAGGTGGCGCGTATATGGTTTTCCTTGTGCTCATGCTCTTGCAGCCATACGGAAGATTAAACGTGAGGCTATTGATTTCATTTCACCATATTTTACAAGCGACTATTTTAGGAAGACTTATATGCATGCCATCCAGCCGATTCCCAACTACAACAGGCCTCGTTGAATATCATCCGAGATAACACCGTCATCCCGCCTACCGTGAAGAAGCCACCGGGTATACCCCAGGAAAGAGGATTATAAGTAAACGTGAGAAAAAGGTGAAGAGAAAAGTTCGTTGCAAAGAATCGCAAGGAAACAGTCACAACAAGGCAAAGTTGTTGCGGAATCCTCGGAAGTTCACACCTCACTAGATTGAGCCTACCAAAGTTCATTTCGCAAGTAATGATTTTATGTGTGGATTCTTTTTTTGTCTTGGATTGTTTCTTTTTTAGTTTTCTTCATTTCGGTTCGCATGGACCAAACGTTTTTATTTTTACGCAACGTTGATTATGTGCAAGGATCTATTCATTCATATTTTATATTTTGTCGAGTTAACAGTTGAAATGCGTTTATTCTATTTTTTTGATTTATTGTGTATGTCGATCGGTGGTCAAATGCTTGTGTAACTTAATCGGATGTGTAACCTTGAAGTTACATGTTGTTAATGCATGTGTAACATTAGCTTACACATGATAAATGCTGGTTTAAATTTATTTTATTTTGATTTATTGGGCAAGTCCGATCAATGGCTTGTGTAACTTCGGTTTACACTCAAATATATGGATGTGTAACCGAAGTTACACTGCTTTGTGAATGCATGTGTAATATTAGGTTACACATGATAAATGCATATGTAAACTCGGGTTACACCTAAAGTATCATGTTAAGATGTGTAGTTACTTACCCCGTTGCATACTTTATGAAACCGTACACACATTTGTAAAAGTTCTAACAAGATAAAAGTTTTTAATTCAAAGAATTTCAATCCAAAAATATTTTCAAAACCAAGAAGCGCTAAAATCTACTAAGCGATGAAATTTAAAAGTTTCTAACAACATATTTTCCAAGTCTAACATCTCGTTTGTGGCTAACAACATATTTGCTAGTATAGATTTTTTTCTAATCCTAATGATCGCTTTACGCATCTCCGAATGGATCCGAAATAATCTTGTATAGCATGCTTCCTCTCATGCGGTCAAACTTGTCAGTCCACCATAGCATCATACTTGAGGTTAATTTTTTGTCAAGTGGTTTATTCTTCATCCTGATCTTCATGTAATTGCATACACATGGAAGACAGTCAGGAATTGTACCTTGTGGGGGCGAAGCCATATACTTGGCGTTTTCATTCATCCTAAGAGCATAAGGACACAAGAGTCTTAGTTCTGTAGTAATTGCAAATGCATATTTCTTGGCTTGATTAAGGTGTTCACTCCTGAGTTGCTTAACATTTGATGAGTTCATGTAGGACCAAGCATTAGAGCTCTTCAACTCATACTCCAGCAGTGTGTAGTGTGTGTTGTTGTTGCACATTGGGGAGAAAAGTCTGACTGCATCGTTCTTGTACTTGACATACTCCTTCGCAAGCTTTGGAATCCAAAATTTCTTGAATTCTCCGTAATCGTTCAAGTACGTGATCTGCAAAAACCATTTGGAATGTCAAACTCACATTTTTAATCAAAAGTTTTAAAAATGAACAAGTGATTATGTAAACAGAAGTTACACATAGGGGCTTGGGTTTTTCACTAGAAAAATAAGAATGTGTAACTTCAGATTACACATTATAAATGTTTGTGTAACTTCAGATTACACATTATAACTGCATTTGTAACCCAGATTACACATTATAACTCATTTTTCCGACATAAAAAAAATCATAATCTTATAACACACACTACACATTATAAATGCAATAAGATTTCAAATGTATCAAGTACTTACGTATGCTTGTGGCGACAGGAATATCGCTTTGTCATACTTGCTGTTAGAGTTCATCTTTGTCCTCAATCTGCGATGATGTAGAAGTCGATGAATTCTGACTCCAAGAAGGATTCTTTCTTGGTAAGCTGTAGAATTAGTTCTCCAGATATATTAAACAGCTGGGTACCATTTTCGTCGCGTTCAATCCAAGTAATGTCTTTGCATTACAAAGAAGTAAACTATTATTAATCAACATAACAGAATCAAGTAGTAATATACAACAATTAATAACAAAATCAAGCCTACTTGGAGTCAAGCTACTTATGTTTTCGGATGAGTATGGAAATATTCAAGCACTTTCTCCTTTTTCTCGCCTTCCAGCCTTTCGATAACTTCAGAACCTTTCACATCCTTTCTCATTGTTCCGTCATCTTCTTCAGCAACCTCATCCATTCTTTCTTCTTTTGCTCCTGGAACTGCGTCCATTCTTTCTTTTTCCACTTCTGGAACTGTGGTCATTATTTCTTCATTAACACTCTTCTTAATCTTCTTCGTCCTCTTTTCATACTGCTTCAGATCTTGTGTTGGAATTTTTCTATTCCTCAAGACACGTTGTTGTATGAATCTTTGGTTGGTTTTCTCTTATTGTATTCGCAACTTCCTTCAGCAACTCTCCTGCAGGTAGTGGAGTTTTATCTATTCCAAGGCTAAAAAGTTCCCCTGTGTTGTAGTTGCGCAAACAAATATAGGCAGAATCTCAGTAAATTAGCACATGTATGTAACTTAAAGTTACACAAGCCAAAATAATAATGTACTGTGTGTAACCTCAAGATACACATGCTTTTTACAATGTGTAATTTGAAGTTACACTTCCATTACAAACAAAACAAGCCAAAATAATAATGTAATGTATGTAACCTCAAGCTACACATGCCTTTTACAATGTGTAACTTGAAGTTACACTTCCATTACAAACAAAACATAAAGGAAAAATAAAACGGAAGAGTGGTTACCACTTGAGCTAGGTTCTGCATTCTCCATCACTGCAGGTCCAGGTTCACTTTTGTTAATGTCACCGACAATCTCATCAAGCATTTCACTCACTTCAACATCCATCATATCAGTAGGGTTAGCTCCTAGTTGCACCAATCAGTAGGTCCGAGCATTGTCGCCTGTGTTTGCGGTGTTGTAGCGATTTATCACCATGGAGTCCTCAAATTGTGTTGAAGCAAAACTGTCTTCAATAGTTTCGATGTTGGATGAGTTGCGTGATCGAACCAAACCGTCACCTGTGATTGCGGGTGTCTCTTCAATGACATTTGCATCATCACCTATGGCTTTCTCACGCGGCTCAACCACAACACCACCTTCTCGCATCTTTATTTTGTGCCTCATCGTGAGCATGCGTCTCTTCATCGCCTTTCTTGCGCCTCATCAACAACACCTGCAGTAGTGCGCTTTTTCTTACTAGCGGGCTTCTTCTTTTGATGAGCCTTGCGCCCCTCTGCGAAGTTTGAGCTTAGAATATTTGGCGTATTTTCACCGTCAGGCTCATACATGGAAGCGCACAAGCATTGAAATGAGAATTAGGATGATGATTATGATGTTTAATTTTTTTTAATAAAATTTCAAGAAGAATATATCATGTGTGATTGACTGGCTTGGATAACTAGCATGTGTAACTTCATGTTACACATGAATATGGCATGGATACCTAGTGTAACATGCAGTTACACATGCATCTAACTAGTGTAACCAGAAGTTTCACATGCATATAGCATGTGTAACTAGGGATTACACATCCATATGATTAGTTTACTCAACAATAATCAAGTGTAATCAAGTTAAACAAGCATATTAAAACTGAACAACTAAAATATGAAGCTAAAAAGATTCAAAGACCTTAGTGTCAAATAATTGGGTACCTCTATCAAGTTAAAGAAGCATATTAAAAATGAACAACTACTTACATTCTTCATGGAAGTATTTTTCCGTGTCATCTTTCTCTTTCTCTTGCTCAGTCACTTTCTCGGACTCTTCTTCTTCATGTTCTCCATGCGCAGTAGCTCCATCTCCTTGTTGATCAGTTGCTCCATGCAGTAAATCTACTTCTTCATGCTCAGTAGCTCCACGATCAGTACCTCCATGTCCAGCATCTTCATGTTGCATAAACTCTTCCTGGGTCACTTTATAAGGATCAATACCCATTGCTTGCATAATTTGGCAACTAAAATTGTGAATCTTGAATTCTCATTGTTCTGAAAGGTCCCCTTCGATATCCCTTCTCCGGCAATTCCATACACCGCTTTAAACATTGCTTGGTTTGCTTGCGGTTGCTCTTTCAGTTGGCCATTCTCAATGGTTTGCGCTTTGCCCGACTTTGCAGTCGTCCTTCTTGGGTACCACGGTTGATATACCTAGCTGCTTCTCAAGCTGTGAAAACTCAGCCACAAAGCTAAGAGTTGGCTGCAATTAATGATATGGAGAGGTTAAAAAGAGATAGCAAAAACAGTTGAACTTTCTAAATATACAAATTCAGTTGTATGTGTAACTTAAAGTTACATAAGCAGATTTTATATGTGTAACCTATAGTTACACATATAAATTTAATTCACCGGTGTTATGTTTGCATGTGTAACTATAGGTTACACAAGCACATTTAAATGTGTAAGTTATATCTAAATTATATTTATATTACCATAAATTTACAAAACATAAACCAACTAACACTTACCGAAAACTTTGTCATGTCTGTTATGGAAATGTAATCCGAAATCTGGTATAGATCCCACCTTCCAACCCGTGGGATATCTTCTTCGTGGTTTGCAACTTTCGTGATTGAGCCTTAAGTGCGTGTTCAAAGCAAACAATATACGCAACATATATAAATATTAATTAGTCAAGCAATTAATATTAAAATATCCTGAACGTAACACTAAAAGTCTTTGGAATAGAAATTACACACAATCTTTACCAGTAAGTACTGCACACAAGCCTTCACATTTGCCAAGCAATTAATATTATCATGAATTTCTTCAAACAAGTGCTCGTGTATTAAGTCAGGCCAAGACACCTTGAGCACCGTCTCATATGTTTCAACGATACTAAGATATTTGACGTTCACTCCATTAGCATTTATGTCGCCAAAAAATAATACACAACAAAGATAAAAACCTATCAAACAAACTAGATCCTTCTCATCAATTTTCTTTCTTTTCCCACTTTTGCTCCTTTTGGTCATAAGTTGTTTTATCTTCTCTAAATTTTTTGTCTTAGTCACTGTTGTCTGATGTGCTATAGACTTAATATCGGTGAAGAACTTGATGTACAAAACATTGTCAATCAAATCCTTATGAGAAAAGTTCTTTAATAGCTTTTGACCCTTTCTACTTCCAATCCTTTGCATGTAAAATAAACCAGCCCGACTTTGCTTGGTATAGACTCTATAAACTTATCATCACCAAACTTGAAAGAACAAGGTGTGTCACAATCCATATCAAAGCAGTTCAAAAGCTTCAAGACGCCGCTTTTGTTGGTAGTGATTTGTTTTGTTGTACTTGGTACAATTTGGATCATACTCATCGTAATACATCATTACGAGCTTACCGTAAGCAACTCTCAAAAGATATCTCTCGAGCCCTATCGAGTTAGTCCTATAGGTTTTATCACCTTTACCAAATCCTTAACGGCATTCAAGGATTGCCTTAATTTTCTGTACACATCACACACAAAAATAGTATGAGTCGGTATTTTGTGTACTTATCAAATACACTCCTTTATAACTGCAAAATCAAAATCATGTCACAAACTATGTGTATTTTCCAAGTACACAAACTGAATCATTTCTATTATGTGTTGTGTAACCTCAATTTACACATGCATATGAATCAGATTTCTTTGTGTAACTATAAGTTAGTCACACCACAAGGCAAGTCAGTGGTGAGATTTTGAATGTGTAGCTTGTAGTTACACAGTCAATTGGCAAGTTAGTGTTGATATTTTCAATGTGTAAATTATAGTTACACATACACAGTCAATCAATATATAAACCATTGTAGAGTCATTGGTGAGATTGTTTAAAGTGTAACTTATAGTTACTCATGCCCTTTGCAAGTCAGTGTTGAGATTTTCCATGT
This sequence comes from Papaver armeniacum, assembly GCA_023531295.1. Lineage (NCBI taxonomy): Eukaryota > Viridiplantae > Streptophyta > Magnoliopsida > Ranunculales > Papaveraceae > Papaver > Papaver armeniacum. The sequence goes on from JAJJWW010015685.1 coordinate 25,300, forward strand.
GTAAATTATAAAGGAATGAATGATTGAGGCCCCTGACATGAGATTTCAAATGTGTAAATTATAGTTACACGGCTCTTGGCTTGGCAACGAGGCGACATCTTGAATGTGTAACTTACAGTTATATCAGCTCATTAATAAGTGTAACTTCAAGTTACACACTCAATATACATACCACAATACAGTCAGTGGTTAGATTTTGAATGTGTAACTTAAAGTTACACATGGCCTTGTTTGTATATTTAAACATTCAAAGGCATTTTTTCACTAGCATGATACCATAACAACACATATACTCAAATAATTTCACATCTAAGTACAAAACATTGTCAATCACTACTAGTTACACATCTTAAACACAACCAATTTTTTATGTGCAACTACTAGTTACACATCCCAAGGCAAGTCACAGACAGGCTCATTTGGTATGTGTAAGTGTAAGTTACACAATCAATATACAAACCACAACACGGTCGGTGGTGGTATTTTGAGTGTGTAACTTATAGTTACACATGTCCTTTGTCTATGTAGTTACATATTCACAAGTATTACATGAGAAACAAACATGAGACCATGATAACAATAGTTTTCACATCTTAGTACCTGTAATTGTATCATCTTTTCCAGGGGGATTCATTTTTCCTTTCACCATTTTTATTTCAAAAGAAAATTGATTCTGAATCTGCAGTTGATGAAGAATAAAATCAAGTTAGTTGATTGCAATTCAACTTAGAGTTTCTAGGGTTTTCAAACAAGAATATCTCGAAATGAAACCCACTAAATCAAACTACAATCGGTTATATCACATCCATGACTTACCTTTGTTTCTATTCAATCGTTTTTTTATGGATTTTATGCACAAACGATTGTTCTCTTTCTCTCGATCCGTAAAATTATCGGTCGAGAATGAGTTATGTTCGTTGTAATCTCATTACAAACCCTAGTTCAAAGCAATTTTTGACACATGAAATTAGTAACAACGGGAATCAAAACTAACATATCCAAATCAAAACATACCTAGTAATTCATCGTCGGAATATTTAGGTTTTGAATCAATAAATCAAATCTGTTTCGATCTTTGTTTTCATAGATTCAAATGAGATGATGAAAACCGAACTGTTTCGATCTGTTTCTCTGATTTTAGCGGTTAGCAGATTTAGCAAATGTTTCTCTGTTTCGATCTTTGTTTTGCAACAGATTTCAGGAAGATTTCTTGATTTTTTTGGGGTTTTTTTCTTGATTTGTTTCTGTTTTCAGATGAGTGAGATTTGTTTTCTCTCTCCGGGAAATGAAATAATGGCTTCTGAACGAGAGAAAGGTAGGTGATGTCTATTATATACTTGAGGTTAATTTAGTCTTTTAGCTTTCATTAAAATTATTTTTTAATTCGGGGCCTGGTTTTAAAACTCTTTTAACTAGGGGCCTCATATTATGGGTTATCCATGAGTTGGGCCTTAGCCTAATTTCCTCAACCCTGTATGTAACGAATGTGGTTATTAATTCGTCGAGATTGACAGCAGTTTTTGATCCAACAAACCAACAAACAAGATGCGTGATGCGGCCAATGCATTTGCTTAACGGAGTTACTTGCCAGCGTTTCTCTTCCCCGTTACAGAGTTTAATATTCACTGATTACAAGTAAACTAATGGGGGAGACGGGACGGGAATGCTCATATGCAGGCAAAAATTCATTTCTAGTGGGGCCGTAGTGTTGCCTTAATTTGTCAACTAAAACTAAATTTCAATACAAATTATCCGCACTTACAAGGCCATACACATACATAACTGCCCCCAAATTTGAGTTACTCCGAACGAAATTTTTTGTGGCGAGGGAGTATCAAATAGTCCAAGTCTCAAATCAATTATTTTCACTACTAGTTGGATTTTGAAGTAAATATGAGAAAACGCCAACCACGAGACCCAACCACATTGTCTCAGTTTCCACTGCCCATGTTCCTTAGAACATGGAGGAAATTAAGGCTGATTTCCCTTACCCACATCATCTTTCTCTTTCTCTCTCTCTCTCTCCATAAAAGGTCCCAAAAGAAGACTCAAAAACCAAACCGCTACTTATTGTTGTGGCAACAAAAGCATCCAACGAGGAGCTAGCTAGATAAAAGCAAATACCCAAAAGAAACTAATTTCCTCACCTATGATTACAATCAAATCCAGATTGAAAAACTAGCTTCATTTCTCAATAATATATTTATCCACTTTCTTCTTTCCATCTTTTGTCCTCCTTCATTCACAATCCTTAAAAAGAAATATCATAAAGAGGTTAATTAAAGACACTGCTAAAACTATGGACATTGAAATGATTAAATGTGAGTGTTGTGGATTGAAAGAAGAATGTACTCAAGATTACATAGCAGAAGTGAAAGCGAAATTTGATGGTAAATGGTTATGCGGGTTATGTGCTGAAGCAGTTAGAGATGAAGTTACTAGAGAAAACAAGAAAAAGAAGAAGATACCATTTGAAGTTGATGAAGCTATGAAAGCTCATATGTCGTTCTGCCGAAAATTCAAGTCCAGTCCTGCTAACCGAGTAGCCGATGGAATGAGACAAATTCTTAGGAGAGGATCAGGGAATAACTTAACATCATCTACTTCAACGTCGACGTCTACGCCCAACAAGTATACGAGATCAGCTAGTACTTCACAAGTTGGTCATCTATCCTCCACTTCATTCACTCTTTACTAGAGAATTGACGGTTGATTAATTACAAAGATGCACATGATCATGAGGAGATTAAGGTCCGAGTTTTGGAATAATTAGCTGATCAAATTTCATGGTTGTGATTTTCTAGTCTTTCTTCTTAGTGGCCATTACTAAGTAAGAGGGCTTTTTAGGGCCTTGTTAGATCTTCGATTCATTTGAACTCCGTCTCTAAAAGATAGGCTTGTTTTCTTATTTGGGTATTTTAAAAAAATAGGCTTGTTTCACATATAATTTTATGATTTTAATAGTATACCCATAGAGGGGACCACTTCTCTCTCTCCCTTTTCTATCTTAATATTAAAGGGGACCACTTCTCTCTCCTATCTCTCTTATAACAATTGAGTGGAGACTAAGGATAGATTAGGAAAAAACATGAAAAAATGGCTACAATGATTGGTTTTCTTAATTTTTGTGAAAACCAAACAAGTCTATCTTTTAGAGACGGAGAGAGTATATTTTTCAATGTAGGTTTCTTCTTGGCTTTTCATTTCAGTATTCTCGACATTCTTATTAGTAATATCTTGGCAGTCAGACATAACTAATCTAGAAATTGATCCTACTAATTTAACCCATTTTTGTTTGGGGGTTTTAATAAAATGCCCATGTGGGGAAAAGTATTTAAGAAAATGCCCACATTTTTTTCACAATATATTAAATGCCCATGATTTGACTTTTTCCATCCCGTTTTATTGAAAAAACGGTTAACTGGCGTTAGTGTACAGGGCGGTAATACCAGTCTGCAAAAAGACATAAACCACCCCAAATTATTAGATTTTGACCGATTTAAATTATCTGACTCGGACCCGTCTGACTTGGGTCCACTCAATAATGGTTCTACTCAATCGAACGCAAGCACAGTACCGGGGTTGTATCAAAATTCGGATTGTCTTCTTCCCAAACTCGGTATTTCCATCAATAGTACTTTGAAGAACAGATCTATAATGCAATTCATACAGGACCAAAGATAATTAAGCAACCAAAAGAAATAACAATGAATTTAACTTAAAGGAAAATAAAAAAAACCAATAATTTCGTCTCAAATTGAAATCTTAAAATTTATTCTAGTTCCTTTTTTGCAACATTGAATTACAATTGAATGGTATAGTTAGAACTCCAAACGGAACCTACTATTACAGTGTACAGCAAGAACACCCTACCCACTAATTAAGATCTCCACATCACCGCCACCAAATGATACCCCTAATTACTTGAACCCCAAATCAGCCATTAAACAAAAACGTGGTGAAACCATGATCACTAATTAAACCATATAAGAGAAACACAAAATCCCTAATTGGACAAGAAAAATAAACCCAAGTCCCTTGAAACAATTTGTCTTACCTCTGCAGTGCTAACTCATAACAGTATGATTTCTTTATCTTGACATCAATTTGTCTCTCTTTCAAATCTGTATGTTTGTTAAGCAACCAACACAATACATTCGAAATCAACCCAAAAACTCATGATTGTCAGCGTCTTCATCTTAGTTGCAGCAACAGCAACAGCAACACAAAAAAAAAAAAAAAAAAGGAAGAAATGTGGTTGAAAAGGAGGCGGCAGGAATGAAAGGGAGACAGTTTTCTTTTCATATTAGGGTAAAGGGTAGTAGGTAAATGCAGGTGAGAAATGGACCAAAGTCAACGAAAAATGACTAATCAGATGGGGCTGGACGGAATTCCTGACGGCATGGGCACTAAATAAATTATGAAAAAAATGTGGGCATTTTCATAAATGCCTTTCCCAACGTGGGCATTTTTTAAAAATTCCCTTTTTGTTTTCAAAATCAAAATATATATGGTTCTGTCAGTGTATAAACCCAGTTATCATAATGTTGTGATCTTTCAAGAAAATTTTTGATGGGGCGATTTTAGATGGGCCATGGGGGACTAGTAAAATATTGCCATTTCTCATTAAGTTTCTTAACTAATTAGTCATCCGATTGTTACACCAAGGGTGTTTAGGGAAATATAGTTATGAAATAAATCTTAATTTTTCTGCTACTTGAAAGAAATCTGAAGAAAACCTCTTGTCATCTTCATGGAGTTATAACATTCAACGGGGAAGAAGTTCAAAGAGGTTAACATTTTTGTTGGATTTAAGTGAACTCTAAGACTAAATTTGTGTCTGCTTTGGATTTAGTTTATTACTTTTATTTTATTTTACTGATTTTGGATCTTGTTTTTTTTTTTGATAAAATTTTTGGATCTTGTTTGATATTGGAAAAATATAACCTACATTAAGAGATTAAATTTAAAGAATCCCCTCATGGATTCGTTATGGATATGTTCATGATTTTAAATCTTGATCCTAACAAATAATTTAATTGCTGCAAAATCCTAACAATCAATAATTTTGATCGTCTTTATAACTCTCTTGGTGTTATCAAATACTAAACAGGGTCGTCTTAGGCACTAGGCCGTATAGGCGGCCACCTAGAGCCCCAAAATATTGGGGGCCCAGAATTTTCTTTTTTTTTTGTTATAGGTAATATGTGACAAATATAAGTGTTACAAAACAGTTTTGTTACAGTTATTTAAATTATTAGAAATGTTGTGACAATTATAATTGTTACTAAATGGTTTGAAACATCTACACAACTGTTACTAAATTTTTGTTTTATGAATCAACATTCCATTTTAGGTGTATTTTATGTTAATTTACGAGCTAAAACCCCAAAATCCAACCAAAAAGACTGAAAATTTTTAAGCGGCCTTCGGCCGCATAAACGGTTCAAAGTTATCGCGTTAAATATATTGATGTATCTTTCCCTAAATAAAAAAATATAACTCTGTCTTTGATTTGATAACCTATATAAAGGCCCAATATTTTAAGTTCGCCTAGAGCACCCCAAAACGGTAAGACGGCCCTGAGACTAAACATGGGACTTTTGTTTCACAGGAAGAAACTGAAATATTTGTTCGTTTTACTTCTTCATCAATGGTGATTAACTGATTATTATCTCAAATGAATGGTGATTATTATCCAAAGACTGTAGTAATGGCAGCAACAACCCGGTGATATCTTTCTTTTCCTTATTTTATCAATGTTCGTAATGTAATTAAGCAAATTTATAAATCCTTAACCCTTTTTCGATCAACAAAATATCACTGCTCAAAAATCACAATTTAAAGGTTAACATTTTTCTGATCCATCACAATTTAAAGGTTAACATTTTTCTGATCCTAAATTTTCTGATAATGGTGGTAGGAAGATTAATTGGTGGTTAATTCATACGGTACCCTTGCTTAAAGAATTAATTAGCTAATTAAGAATGACAAGGGGCAGTTTTTTACTAGTCCCCCACGACCCCATCCAAAATCGCCCCCATCAAAAAATTTCTCCAATTTTCCTCAACATTCTTAAAAATAAGTTCTTCGAATTGTTGGGGGAGACTTACAAAATCCGATCCGCTATGCGCAATACGAAACCTGCACAAGCAATGAAACACAAATGCGGAAAATACACAACTATAACGATATAGAAGCAATCACACAACACCAGCAATTACGTGGAAAAACCCCTCCAAGGTGAAGGGTAAAAAACCACGGGCAAATCTTCCACTATAACAATAATGGGTTACACACAATTCTTCCAATTTGGGGATAACAACAACTTCAAGGTGCATATAGCACCTATTTGCCTAATTACACTCACCCCTAAGGATGGATCAACAATTCATTCACCAATAAGATGAGATTTACTATCAATTTGACAATAGCAAGAGTAAGATTACTTACTACTAGAGTTTGAGCAAACCCTAGATTTTCCCCTTTGAAGAGATGTGGAAATTGATCAATCAATCTTCACCACAATAACCAAACGGACCCTTCACAAAGAACCCTTCTTCTTCCTCTTCAAGATTAAACCAAAACTCACCAACGAAATGGTGGATGCACGCTACTTTCTTCACTCACTCTCACTGCCTCTCTTTCTTTCTCTTTTCACGACTAAGAGAAGATAAACTCGTGAAGAAAAGAAACATCTCCCGATGCCTTTTCTTATAACCTAACATAGACTGCTGCTATGTAGCTCCCCCTATTTGATAAGGGAACATCTGGACTGTTGGGGTCCATAAGACGTGATATCCCAACAATCTTCCCCTCACGACTTATGGCAAGGTACATGTCACAACCAAACCTGCCCTGTTGCAGAAATACACATTTTATACTTTGGTAGCGACTTTGTCATCGTATCAGAGTCGTTGTCATCTGTATGGATCGTCTCAATATACAAGACCTTCTCATCGAGAACTTCTTGTATCCACTGGTACCTAATATTGATGTGCTTGGACCTCGAGTGAAAACTCGAATTCTTGCTGAGATGAATGACACTCTGACTGTCACAGTAAACGATGAACCTTTGTTGCTTCACACCGAGTTCTCTAACAAACTTCTTCATCCATATCATCTCCTTGCAACCTCCGTAGCTGCAATGTACTCTGCCTCTGTAGTAGACAATGCCACACATTTTTGTAACTTGGATTTCCAAGACACAGGTCCCCATGCATAGGTAAATAAGTAACCCGATGTCGACTTGAGACTGTCTTGAGCACCTGCAAAATCTGAATCCGTGTAACCTACTAACTCTAGCTTGTCACCACCATAGCACAAACACATATTAGAAGTACCCCTTAGATACCGTAGTATCCATTTTACTGCTTCCCAATGCTCCATACCAGGATTTGATAGAAATCTTCTTACCACTCCAACTGCATAAGCTATATCAGGCCTTGTACACACCATTGCATACATCAAACTACCAACTGCGGATGCATAAGGAATATTCTTCATCTTTCGTTTCTCAACATCATTCACAGGACATTGATCACAAGTTAACTTAAAATGGTTTGCAAGTGGACAACTTACCGGCTCGGCCTTGTAGATGTTGAATCTTTGCAAAACCTTCTCGTATCTTTCTTGTGATAACCCCAGCTTCCTTGCTTTCCTATCGCGAGTGATTTCCATGCCAAGAATACGGTTTGCTGCACCCAAGTCTTTCATAACAAAAGACTTGCTCAAATCTGACTTCAACCTGTCAATTTTCTTCTTATCTTTGCCAACAATAAGCATGTCATCAACATATAGCAAAAGAATAAGAAAATCACCATCAGCAAATTTTTGAATGAATGAATAATGATCTGAAGTTGTTCTCTTGTACCCATGTTCCTTCATGAACGATTCAAACTTCTTGTACCATCTTCTAGGAGCTTGCTTCAAACCATATAGACTCTTCTTTAGCTTGCACACCATGTGTTTTTTGCCTTTGACTTCAAAACCCTCGGGTTGTTCCATATACACATCTTCCTCCAACTCATCGTGAAGAAATGTTGTCTTGACATCTAGTTGTTCTATCTTAAGATCCAAACTAGCAGTTATTGCCAAGACAACCCGAATATAAGGAAATCTCACCACCGGTGAGAAAATCTCGTCAAAGTCAACACCCTTTCTCTGCTCATAACCCTTCACAACTAAGCGTGATTTGTACCTTGGTTGTGAGTTACCATCTTCAGTCTTGATTCTATACACCCACTTGTTCTTCAGAATTTTATGGTTCTCTGGCTTGTCAACCAAATCAAAAGTATCATTCTCATCTAAAGAGACAACCTCTTCTTTCATGGATTTCAACCAAACTGACTTTCAGGAACACTAAGAGCTTCTTCATAAGACTCTGGTTCACCTGCATCTGTGAGCATCATATACTCATGTGGTGTATACTTTTTGAAGGTAATCTGGTCCTGTTGGATCTTCTCAACTCAGCTTATGGTTGTTGTTGCACTTCTTGCTCAACATCACCCACTGGAACATCTTCATGAGCTTCATCTTCATGATTGTGTTCTTCTTCTTCATTACCATTACCATCAACATCATCATCATCATGTTGTTCAAGAGAAGGAACAACTGGATTTGGATCCAAGGTCATGTCATCTTGAAGCTTTGGCATCTCAATCTTCTCAAAGTCTTCAATAGTCTGGTCTTCAAGGAATAATGCATCCATACTTCTGATAACCTTCTTGTCAACTGGATCCCAAAATATGTAACCAAATTTCTTTGTCCCATAGCCTAGGAACACACACTGCTTTGCTTTGTCACCAAGCTTTGATCTCTGATCTTTTGGGATATGAAAAAATACCCTGCAACCAAACACTCTCAAGTGATCATAAGTAGGCTCTTTGTCTCTCCATACCTTTTCTGCTACTTCTCCATCTAGCGGTCTTGAAGGAGATCGATTGATCAAGTACACAGCAGTATTCATTACTTCACCCCAGAAATGCTTCTGTAACTTGGAATGAGATAACATGCACCTGATTCTCTCAAGAATGTTGTGGTTCATCCTCTCTGTAACACCGTTATGTTGTGGAGTCTTCTGTACTGATTGTTCATGACGTATACCCATGCTCTTACAATACACTTCAAGTGGTCCAATGTACTCTCCCCCGTTGTCAGAACGAAGGCACTTCAAGGTTCTACCTGTTTGTCTTTCTACCATGCTGTGAAACATCTTGAACACAGGAACAACATCATATTTGGTCTTAATTGCATATGACCAAGCCTTCCTTGAAGCATCATCTATAAAAGTAACAAAATAAACAGCACCACCAAGTGTTTTGACCCTTAAAGGTCCACATACATCAGAATGAACAAGATCAATAATACCAGAATTGTGCTTGGGTAAAGCTTTATGAAAAGAAACTCTAGTTTGTTTACCAACTAAACAATGAGTGCACTTAACCAATTGCATACCTTTGGCATTTGGCAAAACTTGTCTTTTGGTGAGAATTTGAATTCCCTTCTCGGATAGTTGGTAAACAATGAGTGCACTAAGATGACCAAGTCTCCTATGCCACAGCTCGGAGGTTGAATCTTTGTTAACAGCATCAACTTACCTTTAAACACCTTCACTTGTGTTTTGTACAATGTGCAAAACTTCTTGCCTCTTGCAATAACCATGGAGCCCTTGCTTAGCTTCCATCTTCCATCACCCAAGTGATTCTTGTACCCTTCATCATCTAAAACTCCCGGTGACGTTAGATTCAAACGAAGATCTAGTACATGTCGCACATTTCTGAGAACCAATGTGCAGCCAACACTGGTCTCAACCTTCACATCACCCATTCCTACAATCTTCGCAACACCATTGTTTCTCATTCTGACTGACCCAAAGTCACCAGCCTTGTAGGAGGTAAATACATCTTCATGAGGAGTAGCATGATAAGATTCACCTGAATCAACTATCCACTCTGAATCAGAACCTGCAAAACTCACATAAATATCATTACAATCTGAGAATAAAATGATATCACCATCTGTTGCAGTAGCTGCAACATCATTGTCTTGTTTTATCATTTCCTTTCCCCTTCTTATGTTCTTGCTTCATCTTCCTGCATTCATTTGAATAATGACCTCTCATACGACAGTTCCAACATTCAATGTCCTTTCTGGACTTTGATTTACCCCTTGACTTGCTACGGCCAACTTGTCTTTTGTGTTTTCTTCTACCCGGATTTTCTGTAACAAGAGCTTCTGAATAAGATGAGTCTAATGACCTTCTTCTAACTTCTTCATTCAGCAAACTGTTTGTTGCAACAGTCATGTTCAACTTCCTGTTTGGAGTAGAATAACTAAGACAATTCCTCAATGGCTCCCAACTGTCTGGTAAAGTATTTAGCAACAAATAAGCTTGAATCTCTTCAGGAATTGTCAGCTCCATAGATGTAAGCTGATTCATAATACCCTTCATTTCATTTAAATGTTGCATCATTGAACTTCCTTCCTTGTAGCACAGCTTTCCAAGCCTTTTGAATAGAAGGCTTTTGCACAAGGAGACTGCTGATCATATATCTCCTCTAACTTGGTCCACAAAGAATTAGCTAGTGTCTCACTAGCCACATGATGAAAAATACCATCATCAATCCACTGACGAATAAAACCAACTGCTTTATGGTTAGTAACATGCCATTCTTCTTCATCAGTCTTCTCAGGCTTCACTCCCTTACTCTCTATTGGACCATAAATATCTTTACAATATAACCAGTCTTCCATCTTCGCCTTCCATATCACAAAGTTCTCACCGGTCAAATTGACCATTCTATTACTAGTGCTAGCTTCCATCATTGCACAGGATTAGCTCAACCTAAAAGCTCTGATACTACTTGTTGGGGGAGACTTACAAAATCCGAGCCGCTATGCGCAATACGAAACCTACACAAGCAATGAAACATAAATGCGGAAAATACACAACTATAACGATATAGAAGCAATCACACAACACCGGCAATTACGTGGAAAAACCCCTCCAAGGTGAAGGGTAAAAAACCACAGGCAAATCTTCCACTATAACAATAATGGGTTACACACAATTCTCCCAATTTGGGTATAACAACAACTTCAAGGTGCATATAGCACTTGGATACCTATTTGCCTAATTACACTCACCCCTAAGGATGGATCAACAATTCATTCTCCAATAAGATGATATTTACTATCAATTTGCCAATAGCAAGAGGAAGATTACTTACTACTAGAGTTTGAGCAAACCCTAGATTTGCCCCCTTTGAAGAGATGTGGAAATTTATCAATCAATATTCACCGCAATAACCAAACGGACCCTTCACAAAGAACCCTTCTTCTTCCTCTTCAAGATTAACCCAAAACTCACCAAAGAAATGGTGGATGCACACTACTTTCTTCACTCACTCTCACTGCCTCTCTTTCTTTCTCTTTTCACGACTAAGAGAAGATAAACTCGTTAAGAAAAGAAACATCTCTTGATGCCTTTTCTTATAACCTAACATAGATTGTTGTTATGTAGCTCCCCCTATTTGATAAGGGCACACTTGAACTGTTGTCCATAAGAACTGATATCCCAACACAAATTTCAGAGGCAAATGATAACCTATTGCATAATTTTTTTTATTAAATGCAGTGAGCACCATCGTAAATTTGTTTTTTTTTTTTGTGGTATATGGACTCGGAGTTTGAAACTCGCCAACGCGGCCTTAATTCACAAGTCAAACATAACAATGATTTTCAACTTTGCATGCACGGTCAGGCCAGGCATTATGGTGAACCTTTTCCCTTAGCTATAGCTTATTTAAAGCTAAGGAAAATGGGTCCAAAGTCAACCTCAATATGGCGATTTTTTATCTCTTAACTATACAGTTTCCGTGTAAATAGTGTACCGAGTATCCTTGTAGTAAAAAAAAAAGGAAAAGTAAATAAAAATAGTGAAAAATGGAAATATTAGCTTAAAATAAGGAAAACTAGAAACACGGATACTGAGTATCCGTTGAATATTTTACGGAAATTGGGTTTCCGTAAAGTGAAAAAGCAAATAGATACTCAATATCCGTGTGATTTCTCTACGCTACAAAGCTTATCAGATCTGATCAACTTTGTCGGTTACCTAAGGGATATCCCTTATCTAAAGAGATATGGAAGACCATAAAACTTAGATTTCGCTACAATTAGGGGATAGCGTCACGAAATCCCTCACCATAGTGCTTGGCCTTAAACTACTTACTAACTCTTTTATTTTGACAAGTTTTGGAACATCAAAATCGAAATTAGATAACTAATGAAGGAAAATAAAAAGTTTATGGGTTATTTTGACTCTGGATCTATTTTTTTATATATTTTATTCAAACTTAGAAATTCCATTAATAATAGTTAAATTAGTACATTGCGGAATCCTCCCTGATCCGACCAGGTATGTAGAAGGAAGACTACTATACAATTCAAAATCAGAACCTTTCGATCTTTCCTTTTTAGTTAACTGTTACTCCGTTATAAGTATGATTAACAAACTTAAAAAATCATGAGTTTTGAATCATTAAAAGATGTTTAGTGTCAAGGTTGCAATTTATTGATTGATTTTTCATTATCAGATTCAAAGATGATGTTGTAGCGCAAGGTACTATCCCAGCTCACTGCTTCCTTAATAGCCAAGCACTCCACTTATTCTGCCCCATTATCAGCATTTATCCCTCTATTGATGAATCTCTTTTTTGCTCAGTAACATGTCCTTGTACAATCACGATGAATTATCTTATGCTTCCAATACATGTTTATTTAATATAAGAAGCATCTATATTTACCTTCACGAATCCTTCAAATCTTATTCAGAAAAATTTGTAACATGTTATTTACATTACAACCATTCTATAGAGCAACATTGTTCAGCAATCTTCCAAGTTCTTTCAATCGTAAATTGTCTATTAGGCTTAATGTTTTGAAAATGATGATAAGTGCATAATTTACATGTTTTGAGTATCAAATCCATGATTATATTAGTTATTATTCTTTCATATTACTTATTATTACGTTTTTTTTTTTATTGTTTTTTTATTATTTTTTTTTTTGCTATTTTGCAGCCTCTTTTAGGATGAATCTACCAAAAGAAATGGAAATGGCTATAAAAGTTTTAAAGAAGTGATATCTACTAAAGGAGAAGGGCCAAAGACCAAGTGTGACTCATCCAAATTTAGGATTTCTTCTCACCTTCTTATAGAGAATTGAAATACAAAGCCAACGCGAAAGGAATGAGGTAATTTCGAATTCGGACGAAGAAGATATGAGCAAAACACTGAAATCAACTTTGGGTTGGTTTTTATTCCTTGTTGGGCCTTACTGGGCATGCATGAGTAGAAAATAATAAGTTGCGAAATGGACTTCTAAATTAAGGAAACTTGGTCCCAATAGGTTTTCAAACCATAAAAATAGAGAATACTTGAGATCCAAGTATTGATGGCTATAAAAGACGACATCTAAGGATGAAACAACACATTCTATGCCGAGGTTTTCTATTCTACCTCTCATTTATTTTCCATGGGTTTTAGTAAACCTATCATTATCTAAAGTTCCTATTGGTTGGGGGTGTAATAAGAAGTCCTAAATGTTAGAGAAATGCTCGGTCAAACTCGCATGCGTTGCTATCTCAAGCATGTTTGTCAATGTTAGTGACCAAAACTATAAGTTTCGATTTCTAGCCTATTTATAGATGTCTCGGACTAGGACATAGATAGTGTAGTTGAGCTTAGATTTCACAGAGTTCATCATTTGAAGATGAAGAACTACTAAGGGGAGCTTGTGGAACTTCTTCGACAAAAGGTATGTGGAGACTTAAACTCATCTATCACTTGGAAAGTTTATTTCTACTATCTCCTATATTGAGACATAAGTCGTGTTAAGATATAGTTTTCTCTATACACATTTGAGATTGAGATTTCGAGCTGAGTATATCTCGCTTACATATTTCTCGAAATATGTGTTGGTAAGCTTTTGCTTCGACTAAGTTCATCTTATATCATGAGAAAATTTCCGAGTAACATCTTACATGGTTTGTGTGATACAATCATTTGATGTAGGCTTGAAATGTTTCGATATTGATTATTTCAATATCTTGAAAATTGCATTGATGCTAATAGTGTGTGAAAACGGCTATTATCATTATAGAAGAATGTTTCAATGATTGAAATAAAGAGTTGAGAATGTAACCATCTTTGGATATAATATAGTGTCTTCGCGCACTAGTGTATAAATCCATAAACCGGGAGCCAAGAGTATGCATATGTGTGTATACGAAATTGGTGAAGGCGACAGGTTAAGTATGCGTACGGGTACACATACTGGCGGAAGTTTTTGGACCGAAAATTTCTGTTGAGTTTGGTTTTGACAAACTCTTAAACTAGTCACCTTAAGTATGCGTACATGTACGCACACTGGCGGAAGTTTTTGAACCGAAAATTTCTGCTGAGTTTGGAAACTAAACAAACTCAAATCCAATTGCTTAAGTACGCATACTTAAGCTGGTTACTTTGTCAAATCGGTCAGTTCATGGACTTAAACATGTAAATCATAAGGAATGCAATCTTTGCAAACCGTGGATATAATGTTCATGATTGATTCAAGTGAATCAAACCGATTTGGTTTCAATTGTGTTCTCTATGCAATTGAACAACTCTTTAACTAGTTTCATTTGAGTCATTTGAACTAGTTATGGTTAAGATGAATAAGGTTGATATGAGAGTAATCATATGGCTAACCTCGGTTAATTATTTGTGAACCAACATGGTGTACACGTTTAGGTACGGTTACATAAACCTAAATGAGGGTACATTTCATTTGTGTTTAACAAGCTAAGTTCGATCTAACGGTTGAAAGATATAAGCTTGGGAGAATCAGGTTTTTCATCTAACGGTGAATATTGAATGCTTTGTTACCAAGGTAACTTATTGCAAACTCTGATTTGAAAACTATATAAAGGAGAACTCTAGCAACTGGGAAACCTAATCCCCACACCTCCTCACTACAAAAATAATCACTTTTAGCTACGCCTGAAATACGTGGCAATTGTTCAAAAATCCGTGGCAATAAATAGTTTGCCACGGCCGAATGGGCGTGACAAATAGTCCAATGGCTAATTGTATTAGCCACGTTCTCAGCCACGGTTTGTCTGCGTGGCAACTGCCACATGATCAATTGCCACGGCCTGTAGCCATCACCATTCCTCACACATGTGTGCTCCAAACTTGCCACCTATTATAGCCGTGGCAAAAGGTTTGTTCTTCACCTTTTCTTATATATTATGTATTTTCTTTGCATTTCTTGATTATTAGCAGGTATCGACACTTTATACTAAAAGCATTCACCAAAAGTACAAGAAGGAAAGATTATTTAAAGTTTTCATTCATTTATTATATTAAAGAAAATCAAATACATATGGAAGATTCAAATACTACAAATAAGATACTAAGTCGAATAATATAATCGACAATCCATGATATTGAAACAAAAAAATAAACACGGCTGACATTAGGTATACTAGCATTGGAACAAATTTAGGGGTGAATATTCTCAAATCAAGATTATTTGGCACGAGGTCCATCTTATATCAAGAGGTGCATCCTAAAATTTTCTACTCCCATCACCAGAGCTCCCAGGAATCTATGAGTACTTTCCTGAATTGTGCCCCTAATAAGGCTTGGTCGGTGAAGCTTTAGATTTCTCGAGTAAAACCTGCCTAATACAAACACAACGAAATTAAAGAGACTTGAGCATCACCTGGCACCAATCAACATAAGATGAGGTCACAAACATAAAAATGGTAAAAGATATTTCCCATAAACAAAATGACGTGTCACAAACTTCAAGTATACAAAGTTCAAATTAACATTCAATGGATAGCTAAGCATCTTCTATCAATAAAAAGGGAGTGATTCCCATTAAGATAGTGGCAAACTCACGCTTCAGAAGAATCGAAGATTCAGACACTTCTTCCTGTTAGAAAGATCAACACAGTAAAAGATCGATTCCCATTATTCGTCCTTGGGATTCAATCTCTTTATGCCGCCATCAGCATATACGACCTGTATTCATAAAAATGGAGAACATGCAGGGCATCAAACATAAGGTGTATGTTTTCTTTTGTAGCAGGAATAAAATAATCAATCGAGCCTTTATAAAACATGAAGGGCATCATGTAAATACATCATGTATGCAACATGATCCATTCTTTAGATGGAGGATATCACATCAGTAAAGCTAATAAGTACAACACAAGAAAAAATTATGTTATACCAGCTTCGGATCCTCACCACCGCAGGCTTCTACTCATCTGCCACCCGAGATTACCATGGATGTAGGCGTAATCTAGGAGTGCATTCAACCATTTCTAATACCATGGGTATCATACTTGATAAGTGCTTTAACGCTCTAGCAAAATCCCAATAAGTCTATGACATAAAATTTGTAATTATTAGTGAACTTTTGTACGTTGTATCTACTCAGATGGTAATTGGCGTAACTAAGCTATACATTACAAGCCTATATAACTAAATCGATCCTTAAACAGTAAAATGAGTCGATCACTAACCAAAATTTAATAAATTACTCCACAATCACCCACTGCCATCTCATAACAACTTTAAATCAATAAATTACTCAGTACATCCCTTATATAGTTCTTGTACCTATTTGACATATATAAAATATATTTTTTTTCATAATATGGTTGGCTACCGTAATCTGTGTTCTACTGAGTTATTTAATTAAATATTATTAATCCAAGTTCCAGTGTGAGCCAATGATGCTAACTTCCTTTTTAAATGTCTTTAGGGTCTAGGTTTAAATTAATTTGTACAGTTGCATACAAAAGGGTAGTCTCACCTTGTTCTTTATAAATGTGGCTACTTGTGATTGAGAGAAGCAGCGACAATCTCAGCACACTGCATACTTAATAGAATTCAAACAAAATTTCAGCTAGTTTAACATAGTTCAGAAACGTGGGTCAGAACTTGTGCTACGATAAAAATGTTAAACTTTGCAAATAGAAATAACTCAAAAATAATTGCAAAATAGGCTACCAATAACATTACACCTTTTTCGAAATGATCCCCAATTGACCATGCATGAAAGACCAAACTAGAAGTTAATGGAGGTAAAATCTAACTATTCTCACTCGATACAAGCAACCTGAAAAGCAATATCTACCCCTCTCTATAAATTGAAGTTAAGAGTTATGACCCTTAATACATAAGACAATTTGCTATACACGTTGCCAAATAGACACATAGCCCCGATGAATTTCATTTTCCTTAAATATATTTTGCTAAATTTCTATGAGATTGGTCTCATATACAGAGATCATCCTACATATGCAATCAGAGTAGTGAAAAAGTAAAAATTAATTGAGTAAAACCCTTTGGTATTTGTAGGAAATCATTGAAAAATCAATACCTTCACAGAATACTAAACTTCTTTTTCTCTTGTTGAGTGTATTACATCCTTAGCTGTGATTGTAATGGTGAAGGAATTACTACTCCAACTTGAGGGCCTAGACATTAAGAGTTCAGACAGTACATATCTGAGAAATCAATATCTACTATCATCAAAACTGACAAACAAACAGTTGAATGCGAAGATGTGATTAATTTACCAAAAAATACAATCCTAATTTCAGCTTGTAATTTCCTCAAACACATAAGATGCACCATCTTTTCACAGAGAAACCCATACAAAAACAAATAGCAAATTCAGGTAAATCACAACCTAAAAAATGAAATTAAAGGATAACCATACCAGGAAACTAAAGGAATTACTGGAGCAATTTTTTTCCGTCTTGGCGGAAGTATACCTGAGCTACAAATCAATGAAAAATATTTGATTACTTTACATCAAATCTGTTCCAATATCAAAGAAACAGTTTATATTGAAGAAGATAAACTACTGCACTATAAAAAAAAAAAAGTTAAAATGGAAGAAGATAAACTACCGCATTATAAAGATTTAAAAATCTAGGTACAAAACGAACAATAGACTACTTCATAACCCTAAGTTCAGAAAATCAAAAGAAAATTCCATCAAAAAAAAAAATCAAAAGAAAGAACTAATTCTACACAACCCTAACTTACCTGCAGGATTGCCTTCTACGTGTAGAGGAATTTAAGGTATGGGCGTTCCTTTTTCTAATATACATAGTCGAAGGAAAAGAGGAAGAAGAAAGTTGGGAAACTGGGGAGTTATTTTTCATCTCAGATGAAACGTGGGTTGATGTAGTTATAGGACCAAAACCATTAGCCACGACTTAAATTTGTGCCAATTTTTTAATGAAATATTAACCACGACGATACCTTTTATGCCGTAACAAAAAGCATGCATCGCCCACGACCCGCCATGCCGTCAGTACAGGTCATTTGGAAAACTGATACCTTATAAATCTGTACCCGAGGCAAATTATCATCCAAGTCGTGGCAAATGAGAGATTTATTGCCACGGTTTCCAGTTTGGCGTGGCTATATGTGATCAACAGCCACGGATATATGAAACCGTGGCAGTAAGGATGTGGCTAAAAATAAACATTTTTGTAGTGCCTGTGTGTTACTAGTTGCATAACTAGAGTCGATTCTCCTTTAACCTAGGTTTCTTCTCGAGACCCTGTAGGTTAACGACTTGAAGACTTTATTGGGATTGTGAAGCCAGACCCAACTATTATCTTTGTAGTTGCGTGATCTGATCTTGCTGTTTCTATCGTGTTGAGTGCAATTGGAATAATTGGCTCGAAATTTTATATCTCCGATAGACAAGATAGAAAAGTAATTACAAACACTTCGTCTCATCGTTTGTGATTCCACAATATCTTCTTTCGCTAGTCGATTAAAATTATTGTGAGGTGATTGATAATTCTAGGTTGTTCTTCGGGAATATAAGTCTGGGTTATCGATTGGTTCCTGTTCACTTTGATTTATCAAAATACGGAATAAAAACTCTTGGGTATTTCTGTGGGAGACAGATTTATTCAATCCTATAGACTTTTTGTGTGAGACAGATTTGTCTATCAAGTCTTCGACTTTGGGTCGTAACAACTCTTGGTTGTGGGTGAGATCAACTAAGGGAATCAAGTGCGTAGTATCCTGCTGGGATTAGAGACGTAAGGAGCGCAGCTGTACCTTGAATTAGTGTGAGATTGATTAGGGTTCAACTACAATCCAGTCCGAAGTTAATTGGTAGTAGGCTAGTGTCTGTAGCGGCTTAATACAGTGTGGTGTTCAATATGGACTAGGTCCCGGGGTTTTTCTGCATTTGCGGTTTCCTCGTTAACAAAATTCTGGTGTCTGTGTTATTTCTATTCCTCATTATATTTTGTTATATAATTGAAATATCACAGGTTGTGTGTTATGATCAATCAATTAGAATATCCAACCTTTGGTTGTTGATTTACATTGATTGACACTTGAACATTGGTCTTTGGTATCGTTCAAGTTACTCCTCTTATATTCAATCGTGCTTGCAGATTTCAATTTGTTGATTGCGGATTGAATTAAGAGTTAGAAATATTAAACTCTTTGATATACTTTAATCTAGATTGAGTCTGACTGTCTAGTTGATTCTCTAAAAACAATATTGAAGTAAGTCCTCTCAGATTGCCAAACGAATTATTGGGTGTGGTTGTTTGACCCCCGCATTTTCAATTGGTATCAGAGCGGGCAAACACAGTAAAGACCTTATAAGTCTGTATTTGCAGCGATATGATATGGACGATAGTGTCTCTGAAAACGCTTCACCAGAAATGGATAAACTCAACATCGAGTGTGTTCTAGAAACCATCGAAAAGGTTGAGAATCCTGATTTAAAAAAACTCATCAAATTCTTGTGTCTCAAAAAATTTCGATGGATAAAGGAAATTGATGGATCTCATTGCAAAGGTTATCTCAAAAAACCTAACTCTCAAGAGTACTCTGAAGATGTTGTTGGGCTCCAGAAAAAGTTAGATAAACAAATCCAAATCAATTCTGATCTTGCTGCAGAAATTGTAAAGCTTAAGGATTTGAAGTTCGTAAAGTCTTTTCCAAAGGTTTTAAATGACAACTCTAATTCTTCCTTGAAGAATTTCCGTATGTCAGATGATAAGAAAGGTCTAGGCTTTGTGAAATCTGACAGTGCCCAGAACTCTTCGAACAAGGTTGATGATGTTGGTACATGTTTTTTTTGTGGTTCTCACAATCACTTTCAACATGTGTGTTTGTCCTTCAAGAGAAGACTAAAAGTTGCTAGTGTTTTTCATAAAAAGGCTATTAAACTTGTGTCATCTCTTAAAAGACATTCAATACTCACAAGAAATCCCAAAATGGTTAGTAGTGCTAGTATGGGAACTTTTGCTCTGAAGTCAACATCACCCTTTCAATGGTTCCTTGATAGTGGATGTAGCAGGCACATGAATGGAGATCTCTCAAGGTTTATCAACTCAAGCGATTTTGATGGTGGACCTGTAACTTTTGGAGATGGAAGTTGCTGCTACATAAGCAAGAAAGGGATGATCAAATTACCTGGCGTTCCTGAAATTCATGATGTCGTATACGTTAAAGGTATGACTGCTAATCTTCTTTTTATAAGTCAAATCTGTGACAAGGGCCATAAGGTTGTCTTCAATGATAAAGGATGTGACATTGTCGACAAATCTGGGAAAGTGATTTTTCAAGGATCAAGTGGCAAAAATAACTGTTATCTTCTAGATACTCAGTTCAGTAATTGCAATTTGACTAAGGTAGAATCTACACACCTTTGGCATGAACGTTTTGGTCACATAAATTATCGCCTTCTAACTAAGATCATTAACAAAGAACTTGTTAGAGGCTTTCCCAAAATCAATGCTAAGGTTGAAGGTGTATGTGGTGCCTGTCAAAAGGGTAAACAAACGAAAGTTCTACACAAATTATCCCGAAATATTCTCACCAAAGCTCCACTTGATTTAATTCATATGAATCTTTTTGGCCCAATTCAACAATCTACAGTGGCTGGGAAGAAGTATGCTTTGGTTATGGTAGATGATTACACTAGATTCACCTGGGTGGCATTTTTGGCTCACAAGAATGAAACTCTCAGTGAGTTCAAGATTATTGTTAATAGAATCCAGAATGAGCAAGGTCGCAAACTAAAGAAAATTAGAAGCGATCGTGGCACATAATTCAAAGATACCAAGGTATTTGAATACTGTGACTCTTTGGGAATTATTCAACAATACTCGCCACCTATCACTCCACAAGCAAATGGAGTTGCAGAAAGGAAGAATAGAAATATTCAGGAAATGGCCAGGGTAATGCTCCATAACAAAAACTTACCATCAAGGTTTTGGGGTGAGGCTGTTTTTACGGCTTGCTATTTGATCAATCGTGTTTAATTATAGTCAAAGACTTTAAACACTCCCTATAAGTTGTGGTACGGTAGGAAACCCAACTTACACTATCTCAGAGTGTTCGGCAGTAAGTGCTACATTCTAAAGGATCGAGAACAGAAAGGGAAGTTTGATTCAAAAAGCGATGAGGGTATTTTTCTCGGCTATGCATCTGACACTCGTGGTTTCCGAGTCTTTAATCTCAGAACCCAAGTCATGATGGAATCAGCTAATGTTATCATTGATGATCTAAGTAACTTTCATCATGATGACTCTCCTACTTGTTAGAGCATGGCTCGGTTGAACCCACCAAGCGTTGGTATGTCAAGTTTGGTTGTCATATTTTAGTGAATCAAAACTCATGTTAAGAGTCGCTTGATTATGTACTAGAGTTAAACTTCGTATAGGTTAGCTTGAAAGTATTAGGATATGAGACATTACAAGTATTGTGAAGACTTGAAGATGTGAAGAAGCAAGGAGCTACAACGACAACAATCATCCTTACACTTGAGGTTAGTGATATTTGACTTGAACTGTTTCATTCCCTAACGTATCTTTCAAGTCGTGCATATTGAAAACATAACTGCGGAGCATATTTGAACTCTAGATAGACATAGTATTAAGGAATACAATACGAGGTTTGATGCTTAAACATTAAACTTTGTAGATAAGACAACGCCATAATCATTTGAATGCTATTGTGATTATGTATGGGTATGAGGTGAGGATTTCATCCTAGGGAACAATGTTTACATGTGTTTTAAGGAAGTAAGTTCATAGACTTGTTTATGAACCGAAAAGGAAATTGCCAGGTGTTATTGGTTTTGTTATTCATTGCATATCTTATGAACAACCAATATGTGTGATAGAGTAAAACCGCTCACAACCTGTTGTGTTCTTGGTAGAACTATTCACCAAGGCCTGACTTATGTATTGTATAACTTTTATTAGTAAAACCGATCTAAAGTAATCACCTGTGGTATGCTCGGATTTTGTATGTCTGACCTTGTAAGGGAAAGGGAACCGATCCTAGTAAGGGGTGCAGTACATCAAAGGGAACCGATCCTTGTATGGGGTGCAGCAAGGTTTATAGCATAAAGGGGAACCGATCCTATGGACATGTGCAACACATATAAGTTGGATATCATATATATGTGGGGAACCGATCCAAGTACCTAGTCAACCGAACTTTTGGGAAGCTAGTGTGACTATTCACAGTACTCACATGGAGGTAGAACCGAAACTTGTTTTGGTAGAACCGTAAACCCATGATTGTGATTGATTGTTGGTTTGATCAATCACATAGTTCTTGAAAGTCAGATGAACCAATTTTAAACTTGTTTGGAAGTGTGGCAAATCGGTTTCAAGGTTGTAAGTGTGAAAGAGAACTTACAAAGTTAAGATGTAGACAAACTTTGAACACGTGCTGTGAATGTTTATTTCTATAATTGTTCAAAGATATTCCTTAACGGCTAAGGGAAGAGAATCCCAGGATCGAAACATAAGTAAGTTAAGAATATTTTAATTAAGGTTATTAGTTTCATTTTGTAGGGAAATTACAGAATTAGTAATGTGCATTTACTAATTAGATTTTCCGAGAGATTTCGATCATTATTTTTGGACAGAGCATTTCCAGGAATTATGAAAACCGAATCTGTGCTTTTATGAATATCTTGTGAATATTTTCGGTTTTGGAAATTCCTTGGTGTCCAAACTTCCTTGTCTATAAATACACGAAGTTTGCCTTTCTAGCAAACTAATACTTCGTAACAACAGATTTACTCTTTTGTTGTTGTTACTGGTGTAGCCGCCTATTCGGAGAGGAGAGTAACATAATTAGGCGAAATATCTTACGGCCGCTCAATTTAAAGTCTTCTTTGGGATTGAGAAGCTCTAGCGCGACCCGTTGGTGGGAAACTAGATAATTACGGTATATCTTTGTTTTCGATTGATTTGATTGACTAACGGTGGTTGAAATCTGATTGCACCTAGTTTGTTTATTCTTGAGAATCTTCTCTTCTGATATAAGATTCACTCAAACTAGTTCAGCGTTTGACAGGATCTTTAGACTCGTTGTTAGTTCTAAAGACGATCTTGTGATAATCCATTGTTAATCAGACTCCGTTATGTGCGTGATTGATCACAAGAGATTCAAGTGATTGTGTGCAGGTTTTTATTGAAGATTTAAGAAGATTTGAAGACAAAGAAGATATTGAAGATCTGACTTGGGTTTTATAATATTTGGTGTGCAAAATACTTGTTTCGGTAAAAGAGGATCCAATTAATAATCGGTTTATCCTTATGGTAGATTGGATTGATTAATTGAGTAGATCGGCATCAATACGTTTCCTTGTGATTAAAGGTATTAATTGTCTTAATCTTAAACGATTACCTTTGGGTGATTGAACATAAGATAGATCTAAGGACCCGACGAAGGAGTTTATGTTAAGATAAACAGAAGAGCCTTTGTCCGACTCATATCACTTGGTTGAATAGAGTTGATACCAAACAGATTTGATGTTCCTATACTGTTTGGAATACGAACCAAAGGAATTGTTCCAAGTACGTGACTTAATCACAAGTCGGAGGCGTGGGAATACATACGGAACTAAGTGAACTATAGGGTTAGTTACTTGGTCTCAACTATACAAAGTTAGGTGTAATTTTGTGTAGCGGCTTAATCCTGAGAGTATTCAATTCTGGACAAGGTCCCAGGGTTTTTCTGCATTTGCGGTTTCCTCGTTAACAAAATCTTCATTTACTTTTATTTTCCGCATTATAATTGTTTCATTATAATTAAAGTAAATCACACAAACGTTAATTCATATTTACTGATAAGCAATCCTATTGTGTTTGGTTAACTCCGAACCTTTGTATCAAGTAAACATACTTCGTTGTTGTATTGTCTCGATCTCGTATCCATAGACGATCACACGAAGTGTGAACCGATTAGTTTTATAGTCTCGACTTAGTCCGTAGACAATCACTTTCGGAGAAAGGACTTATAGGTAGGAAAAGTTTTAGCTTGAGGTATATTTGGGTACCCTCGCCTTTTCAGTTGGTATCAGAGCCAGGTTAACACGAAAAGATCTAACAATCTGTGTTTGATGCGATCCAACCTATAAGAATGAATCTAATAAGTGATTCAGTTAACGTGATGTCAAGAGCAAATGATTCAAAATTGTTTGATGGTATGTCAGACAATGAAATTGTTGAGTTCCTATGTTCCAAAGAAGTTTGGTCTATAGAAGAATGCCAATTGTATCTCAGACTCACTGAAGATCCTAAGGATAAAATGAGTCGAAAACTCATTGAGTTTGCTGAAATAGAAAAACAAATCAGTGATTTGTCTTTAGGACTCGAACTCTACGAGTTAAAGGAAGAAGAGTCCTTTAGAAAGACATGTAAAATCCTTAGTGATAGTCAGCAACTACAAGATGAAGTGGATACCTTCCTATTGGAATTAGACTCCATAAAACAAGCTTCTAAGGAACCAAAGTCTGAGAGAAGTAAATATCTTCGTGACTACTGTATGAATTTTTCTCTAGAAAATATAAACACGCATTCATGTCACAACTTTGTTATAATCACTCATGATTTCGGTGACAACTGTCCTGACACAAAGTTTTGTTTCGAAAAAGGAGTGACAAATAATGTTGAAAATCCAACATACTCTAGGCCCACTAGGTGTATCGAACCCAAGATGGTCAGCACACTTGATGTAAGTGTTTCGGATCCATGGTTTGACCCAAGAACCAAATCCTGTGAACCGGAACAGGAACCGACATGTAGTTCGGTGATAATAACGAAGAAAGAGATAAACAGCAAGAGAAAGCACTGGTTCGAAATCAAAAAACATTTTTTTTTGTTTTTCTCTTGTGTTCGAAACAAAAGTTTGGTTCATCCCTACTCATTCTTCAAAGGGTATTTGATGGATTCATCAACTTCACTTCCAAAGGTATCTTTCGGTTATCAACATGCTACATCAAGTGTAAGTTCGTTCTCATCTATTTCGAATTTGTGATTGATAGAAACATGCAAAATAGGAATTCTTCTAGAAAAGGAGGGTCTAGTCAAACCCATAGAACAATTACACCAAACTTGAACTTCAGTGATGTAACTATCGATTCTCTTCCATCCCTCTATTTTGATGTTAGTACCGGAATTTATTTTGTTGATCATAGTTGCTACTTGAAGTATGTTTCTATGCATGATAAACAAATCATATGTGAAAAGAAATATGTGTATGTTGATCTGAAGGATTATAATGAGTTAATTCAAAATCGTGATGACTGGGGTGATATTCATTCCGGGAGCTATTCGGGGTCTCCAGAGTTAACTAGGGAATTTTATGGTAACTTACATTGTGTTGATGAGAAAAACTGTAAGTTCTACACCATGATTAGGAGACGGCGTTTTGAAGTAAACATAAGCATTGTTGGATATCTTCTTGGTTCCAATCTGGAAAATGTCTTTTTACCCGTAAAAGCGATTACTCTGACAGACAGTACGTAACATTGCGAAATACTTAGTGGAGGTTTGGAAAGGTAATAGTTTTTGTTTTGATGACATGCCGAACATCTCAAGTTTTTGGTAAACTTGTTGTACCCAATCTGTCACCAAGCAATCTGCACAAAGTAAGATGGAGTTCAGAAGTGGTAGAACTGATTTATCATATGATAATTGGAACTCCAAACTTTGATTTCTGCGGATTCATTATCAGACATATGATAAGAATTTGGAAGAATGGAAAAAGCATGGGTTTTCCATGTCTTATCACTAGAATCTGCAGCACCTATGAGATCGCTGCCAATGACTCTCAAAGACTTGTTCCAAAGTCGCATAACTATTCTATTATCAATAGGATGAGAGGACAAAGTCGAGGTGAAACAAGTACTAGTACTTATCAAGGCATCCCTATGCAAGATACTGATCTTGAAACCTACTACCAAAGGCTTAGCAGGAGAAATGAATGTCTGGAACGACAAGTCAGCTTGGCATCTCTCAAGCATCCGGAAATTGTTTCAGACCTCTCTCAGATTGCTGAAGACTATAAGGATACTGAATCTGATGAAGATTTTGGGCTGAGCGACACTAGTACAAGCTCTTAGACTTATGTCTAATTATGTTTGGTTCTTGTTGTAACCTTAAGAATATTTTACTCCCTGAACATTTTGTTTTAAGTATTGTAAGACTTTAAAATTATGTTTCTAGTTTTATGTGTAATAGTATGATGTTTTAATTTCAGCACTATAAAAATCTTTTATGGGATGTTTGATTTCGGTTTTACTACCTTAATATTCGATCTCATATTTTGTGAACCCTCATGGTTTGGGTGACTTTTTGAATTAGCGGGATTAAGTTCTAGCCCTTGTAGATAGGCTTTATCAAAGGATTATGAGGGATTCTAATAGAAACAATATGTGAAAAAGTCACAATATGTTGAATCGTTTTTGGTTTAGCATAAAAGCATATGTGTTTCGACGGTTTTCAACTTTTGCTTGCAATTGTTAAAACCGGTTTTCAACCTTTCTCTGGTAAAGGTTGAGGTGTGTTGCTATTCTTTTGTTCACGCATAAGGATGACAACATGGTGATATTTCGATATCAATTCTCCCTAGACGAAGATGCAATCATATTGGAGAAGTGGATGCGAAATTTTAGGTAACAATCTTGTTAGTTAATTGTTTTCCTGTTTAAGAAAATCCTGAGTTTATATTATATATATTTGTTGCTTTTGCTTAACAAAATTTCGGTTCAATTGATATTTATTCCATGATTTGTGTGTGGATGTGTGTTTCAATTGGTTCCGGTTAAGAAAAACTATTGTTATCTTGCTTTATTGTGTGGTATCAATTGTTTAGGCTTACAAAATTTCGGCACAATTGATGTGTGTGTGTGATTCAATTGGTTCCGGTTAAGAAAAACTATTGTTATCTTGCTTTTGTATGGTATCAATCGTTTAGGCTTACAAAATTACGGTGCTTATAATGTCTATGTTGTTTCAATTGCTTCCGGTTGAGGTGAATAATTATGGAAGTTGATTTATTTTAGTTTGTATGAATTATTTATGGCTTAACAAAATAATATGTGTACGAGATGAGTTGTTTAGTCCAATTCGATTCCGGATAAGAAACTAAGTTAATTTTGATCTTAGTTAGACTTATTGAAGTAAGGTTTCGGTTATTCAAGTCTAATCGAATGCCTAAACAAGAAATTCTAGTTAACTAACCTAGTAATTGTCTTGTTTAAAATTGAAAGGTCTAAGTTTATGGATAATTAGAACTTGATGAGAAAAATGGAGTTTATCTTTATTTTGGTCTTATCGAATTAAGCGGTTGTTTTTGAACAATCGGTTTAGCAAAGGGACTAATATGCTTAGTTGTTTTTGGTTTGTTAAACTAAATTGGAAAAATTGTTTCGGAATTTTTTTTCCTTGGTAACATATCAACATAAGACTACTTGTAGTTTCGGTTTTGATATTGGTTATCATAACATGATGTGTGGAACCCTCGTGCCTAACTCTACAGGTTTGCAAGTCTATTCTGAGATTTGTAAGATTCTTTTCGTGTTGTCCTTTATTTTTTTCGTTTCTTTGTCATTTCTGTGACAAAAAGTGGGAGAAATATATGGAGTAAACAGGTGATGCTGGCATTGATATTTATATTGATTGGCATCGCTAGGAAAAAAACATTGGTACTTGAATGTTTTTATCTAACGAAAGAGTGAAAGCACAAACTAAGGGGGAGTAACATGTCATATGTTTGGTATAACAAAGATGTGCGGATTGAATATCTACCTATCTTCCTTAGGGGGAGTAATATCTTTGTTATTATAATGTCAACATTGACATTTTCAAGGATTGAATGTAAGCAGTTTCACTGTGCTGTTGAATCGGGAATCAAGCGGATTGTAATGAATTATTGTAATTTGTTTATCCATATGATATAATAGTTTTGTCACTAAAATTGACAAAGGGGGAGATTGTTAGAGCATGGCTCGGTTGAACCCACCAAGCGTTGGTATGTAAAGTTTGGTTGTCATATTTTAGTGAATCAAAACTCATGTTAAGAGTCGCTTGATTATGTACTAGAGTTAAAATTCGTATAGGTTAGCTTGAAAGTATTAGGATATGAGACATTACAAGTATTGCGAAGACTTGAAGATGTGAAGAAGCAAGGAGCTACAACGACAACAATCATCCTTCCACTTGAGGTTAGTGATATTTGACTTGAACTGTTTCATTCCCTAACATATCTTTCAAGTCGTGCATATTGAAAACATAACTGCGAAGCATATTTGAACTCTAGGTAGACATAGTATTAAGGAATACAATACGAGGTTTATTGCTTAACCATTAAACTTTGTAGATAAGACATCGCCATAACCATTTGAATGCTATTGTGATTATGTATGGGTATGAGGTGAGGATTTCATCCTAGGGAACAATGTTTACATGTGTTCTAAGGAAGTAAGTTCATAGACTTGTTTATGAACCGAAAAGGAAATTGCCAGGTGTTATTGGTTTTGTTATTCATTGCATATCTTATGAACAACCAAAATGTATGATAGAGTATAACCGCTCACAACCTGTTGTGCTCTTGGTAGAACTATTCACAAAGGCCTGACTTATGTATTGGTATAACTTTTATTAGTAAAACCGATCTTAAGTAATCACCTGTGGTATGATCGGATTTTGTATGTCTGACCTTGTAAGGGAAAGGGAACCGATCCTAAGGAAAGGGAACCGGTAAGGGAAAGGGAACCGATCCTAGTAAGGGGTGCAATACATCAAAGGGAACCGATCCTTGTATGGGGTGCATCAAGGTTTATAGCATAAAGGGGAACCGATCCTATGGACATGTGCAACACATATAAGTTGGATATCATATATATGTGGGGAACCGATCCAAGTACCTAGTCAACCGAACTTTTGGGAAGCTAGTGTGACTATTCACAGTACTCACATGGAGGTAGAACCGAAACTTGTTTTGGTAGAACCGTAAACCCATGATTGTGATTGATTGTTGGTTAGATCAATCACATAGTTCTTGAAAGTCAGATGAACCAATTTTAAACTTGTTTGGAAGTGTGGCAAATCGGTTTCAAGGTTGTAAGTGTGAAAGAGAACTTACAAAGTTAAGATGTAGACAAACTTTGAACACGTGCTGTGAATGTTTATTTCTATAATTGTTCAAAGATATTCCTTAACGGCTAAGGGAAGAGAATCCCAGGATCGAAACATAAGTAAGTTAAGAATATTTTAATTAAGGTTATTAGTTTCATTTTGTAGGGAAATTACAGAATTAGTAATGTGCATTTACTAATTAGATTTTCCGAGAGATTTCGATCATTATTTTTGGACGAGAGCATTTCGGGAATTATGAAAACCGAATCTGTGCTTTTATGAATATCTTGTGAATATTTTCGGTTTTGGAAATTGCTTAGTGTCCAAACTTCCTTGTCTATAAATACACGAAGTTTGCCTTTCTAGCAAACTAATCCTTCGTAACAACAGATTTACTCTTTTGTTGTTGTTCTTTTGGTGTAGCCGCCTATTCGGAGAGGAGAGTAACATAATTAGGCGAAATCTCTTACGGCCGCTCAATTTAAAGTCTTCTTTGGGATTGAGAAGCTCTAGCGCGACCCGTTGGTGGGAAACTAGATAATTACGGTTTATCTTTGTTTTCGATTGATTTGATTGACTAACGGTGGTTGAAATCTGATTGCACCTAGTTTGTTTATTCTTGAGAATCTTCTCTTCTGATATAAGATTCACTCAAACTAGTTCAGCGTTTCGACAGGGATCTTTAGACTGTTGTTAGTTCTAAAGACGATCTTGTGATAATCCATTGTTAAAAGACTCCGTTATGTGCGTGATTGATCACAAGAGATTCAAGTGATTGTGTGCAGGTTTTTATTGAAGATTTAAGAAGATTTGAAGACAAAGAAGATATTGAAGATCTGACTTGGGTTTTATAATATTTGGTGTGCAAAATACTTGTTTCGGTAAAAGAGGATCCAATTAATAATCGGTTTATCCTTATGGTAGATTGGATTGATTAATTGAGTAGATCGGCATCAATACGTTTCCTTGTGATTAAAGGTATTAATTGGCTTAATCTTAAACGATTACCTTTGGGTGATTGAACATAAGATAGATCTAAGGACCCGACGAAGGAGTTTATGTTAAGATAAACAGAAGAGCCTTTGTCCGACTCATATCACTTGGTTGAATAGAGTTGATACCAAACAGATTTGATGTTCCTATACTGTTTGGAATACGAACCAAAGGAATTGTTCCAAGTACGTGACTTAATCACAAGTCGGAGGCGTGGGAATACATACGGAACTAAGTGAACTATAGGGTTAGTTACTTGGTCTCAACTATACAAAGTTAGGTGTAATTTTTTTGCAGCGGCTTAATCCTGAGAGTATTCAATTCTGGACAAGGTCCCAGGGTTTTTCTGCATTTGCGGTTTCCTCGTTAACAAAATCTTGCTATGTCATTTACTTTTATTTTCCGCATTATAATTGTTTCATTATAATTAAAGTAAATCACACAAACGTTAATTCATATTTACTTGATAAGCAATCCTATTGTGTTTGGTTAACTCCGAACCTTTGTATCAAGTAAACATACTTCGTTGTTGTATTGTCTCGATCTCGTATCCATAGACGATCACACGAAGTGTGAACCGATTAGTTTTATAGTCTCGACTTAGTCCATAGACAATCACTTTCGGAGAAAGGACTTATAGGTAGGAAAAGTTTTAGCTTGAGGTATATTTGGGTACCCTCGCCTTTTCAATTGGTATCAGAGCCAGGTTAACACGAAAAGATCTAACAATCTGTGTTTGATGCGATCCAACCTATAAGAATGAATCTAATAAGTGATTCAGTTAACGTGATGTCAAGAGCAAATGATTCAAAATTGTTTGATGGTATGTCAGACAATGAAATTGTTGAGTTCCTATGTTCCAAAGAAGTTTGGTCTATAGAAGAATGCCAATTGTATCTCAGACTCACTCAAGATCCTTAGGATAAAATGAGTCGAAAACTCATTGAGTTTGCTGAAATAGAAAAACAAATCAGTGATTTGTCTTTAGAACTCGAACTCTACGAGTTAAAGGAAGAAGAGTCCTTTAGAAAGACATGTAAAATCCTTAGTGATAGTCAGCAACTACAAGATGAAGTGGATACCTTCCTATTGGAATTAGACTCCATAAAACAAGCTTCTAAGGAACCAAAGTCTGAGAGAAGTAAATATCTTCGTGACTACTGTATGAATTTTTCTCTAGAAAATATAAACACGCATTCATGTCAAAACTCTGTTATAATCACTCATGATTTCGGTGACAACTGTCCTGACACAAAGTTTTGTTTCGAAAAAGGAGTGACAAATAATGTTGAAAATCCAACATACTCTAGGCCCACTAGGTGTATCGAACCCAAGATGGTCAACACACTTGATGTAAGTGTTTCGGATCCATGGTTTGACCCAAGAACCAAATCCTGTGAACCGGAACAGGAACCGACATGTAGTTCGGTGATAATAACGAAGAAAGAGATAACTTCCTCTTCTTCTTCGAACTTAACAGCAAGAGAAACCGCTGGTTCGAAATCAAAAAACATTTTTTTTTTGTTTTTCTCTTGTGTTCGAAACAAAAGTTTGGTTCATCCCTACTCATTCTTCAAAGGGTACTTGCTGGATTCATCAACTTCACTTCCAAAGGTATCTTTCGGTTATCAACATGCTACATCAAGTGTAAGTTCGTTCTCATCTATTTCGAATTTGTGATTGATAGAAACATGCAAAATAGGAATTCTTTTAGAAAAGGAGGGTCTAGTCAAACCCATAGAACAATTACACCAAACTTGAACTTCAGTGATGTAACTATCGATTCTCTTCCATCCCTCTATTTTGATGTTAGTACCGGAATTTATTTTGTTGATCATAGTTGCTACTTGAAGTATGTTTCTATGCATGATAAACAAATCATCTGTGAAAAGAAATATGTGTATGTTGATATGAAGGATTATAATGAGTTAATTCAAAATCGTGATGACTGGGGTGATATTCATTCCGGGAGCTATTCGGGGTCTCCAGAGTTAACTAGGGAATTTTATGGTAACTTACATTGTGTTGATGAGAAAAACTGTAAGTTCTACACCATGATTAGGAGACGGCGTTTTGAAGTAAACATAAGCATTGTTGGATATCTTCTTGGTTCCAATCTGGAAAATGTCTTTTTACCCAGAAACAAACGATTACTACAGACAGACAGAACATTGCAGAAATACTTAGTGGAGGTTTCTGGAAAGGTAATAGTTTTTGTTTTGATGACATGCCAGAACATCTCAAGTTTTTTGGTAAACTTGTTGTACCCAATCTGTCACCAAGCAATCTGCACAAAGTAAGATGGAGTTCAGAAGTGGTAGAACTGATTTATCATATGATAATTGGAACTCCAAACTTTGATTTCTGCGGATTCATTATCAGACATATGATAAGAATTTGGAAGAATGGAAAAAGCATGGGTTTTCCATGTTTTATCACTAGAATCCGCAACACCTATGAGATCGCTGCCAATGACTCTCAAAGACTTGTTCCAAAGTCGCATAACTATTCTATTATCAATAGGATGAGAGGACAAAGTCGAGGTGAAACAAGTACTAGTACTTATCAAGGCATCCCTATGCAAGATACTGATCTTGAAACCTACTACCGAAGGCTTAGCAGGAGAAATTAATGTCTGGAACGACAAGTCACCTTGGCATCTCTCAAGCATCAGGAAATTGTTTGGACCTCTCTCGATTGTCAAGACTATAAGGATACCGAAATCGATGAAGATTTTAAATGAGCGACACTAGTACAAGCTCTTAGACTTATGTCTAATTATGTTTGGTTCTTGTTGTAACCTTAAGAATATTTTACTCCCTGAACATTTTGTTTTAAGTATTGTAAGACTTTAAAATTATGTTTCTAGTTTTATGTGTAATAGTATGATGTTTTAATTTCAAAGACTATAAAAATCTTTTATGGGATGTTTGATTTCGGTTTTACTACCTTAATATTCGATCTCATATTTTGTGAACCCTCATGGTTTGGGTGACTTTTTGATTTAGCGGGATTAAGTTCAAGCCCTTGTAGATAGGCTTTATCAAAGGATTATGAGGGATTCTAATAGAAACAATATGTGAAAAAGTCACAATATGTTGAATCGTTTTTGGTTTAGCATAAAAGCATATGCGTTTCGACGATTTTCAACTTTTGCTTGCAATTGTTAAAACCGGTTTTCAACCTTTCTCTGGTAAAGGTTAAGGTGTGTTGTTATTCTTTTGTTCACGCATAAGGATGACAACACGGTGATATTTCGATATCAATTCTCCCTGGACGAAGATGCAATCATATTGGAGAAGTGGATGCGAAATTTTAGGTAACAATCTTGTTAGTTAATTGTTTTCCTGTTTAAGAAAATCCTGAGTTTATATTATATATATATGTTGCTTTTGCTTAACAAAATTTCGGTTCAATTGATATTTATTCCATGATTTGTGTGTGGATGTGTGTTTCAATTGGTTCCGGTTAAGAAAAACTATTGTTATCTTGGTTTATTGTGTGGTATCAATTGTTTAGGCTTACAAAATTTCGGCACAATTGATGTGTGTGTGTGATTCAATTGGTTCCGGTTAAGAAAAACTATTGTTATCTTGCTTTTGTATGGTATCAATCGTTTAGGCTTACAAAATTACGGTGCTTATAATGTCTATGTTGTTTCAATTGCTTCCGGTTGAGGTGAATAATTATGGAAGTTGATTTATTTTGGTTTGTATGAATTTATGGCTTAACAAAATAATATGTGTACGGGATGAGTTGTTTAGTCCAATTCAATTCCGGATAAGAAACTAAGTTAATTTTGATCTTAGTTAGACTTATTGAAGTAAGGTTTCGGTTATTCAAGTCTAATCGAATGCCTAAACAAGAAATTCTAGTTAACTAACCTAGTAATTGTCTTGTTTAAAATTGAAAGGTCTAAGTTTATGGATAATTAGAACTTGATGAGAAAAATGGAGTTTATCTTTATTTTGGTCTTATCGAATTAAGCGGTTGTTTTTGAACAATCGGTTTAGCAAAGGGACTAATATGCTTAGTTGTTTTTGGTTTGTTAAACTAAATTGGAAAAATTGTTTCGGAATTTTTTTCCTTGGTAACATATCAACATAAGACTACTTGTAGTTTCGGTTTTGATATTGGTTATCGAACATGATGTGTGGAACCCTCGTGCCTAACTCTACGAGGTTTGCAAGTCTATTCGAGATTTGTAAGATTCTTTTCGTGTTGTCCTTTTTTTTCCGTTTCTTTGTCATTTACGTGACAAAAAGTGGGAGAAATATATGGAGTAAACAGGTGATGCCATTGATATTTATATTGATTGGCATCGCTAGGAAAAAAACATTGGTACTTGAATGTTTTTATCTAACGAAAGAGTGAAAGCACAAACTAAGGGGGAGTAACATGTCATATGTTTGGTATAACAAAGATGTGCGGATTGAATATCTACCTATCTTCCTTAGGGGGAGTAATATCTTTGTTATTATAATGTCAACATTGACATTTTCAAGGATTGAATGTAAGCAGTTTCACTGTGCTGTTGAATCGGGAATCAAGCGGATTGTAATGAATTATTGTAATTTGTTTATCCATATGATATAATAGTTTTGTCACTAAAATTGACAAAGGGGGAGATTGTTAGAGCATGGCTCGGTTGAACCCACCAAGCGTTGGTATGTAAAGTTTGGTTGTCATATTTTAGTGAATCAAAACTCATGTTAAGAGTCGCTTGATTATGTACTAGAGTTAAAATTCGTATAGGTTAGCTTGAAAGTATTAGGATATGCGACATTACAAGTATTGCGAAGACTTGAAGATGTGAAGAAGCAAGGAGCTACAACGACAACAATCATCCTTCCACTTGAGGTTAGTGATATTTGACTTGAACTGTTTCATTCCCTAACATATCTTTCAAGTCGTGCATATTGAAAACATAACTGCGAAGCATATTTGAACTCTAGGTAGACATAGTATTAAGGAATACAATACGAGGTTTATTGCTTAACCATTAAACTTTGTAGATAAGACATCGCCATAACCATTTGAATGCTATTGTGATTATGTATGGGTATGAGGTGAGGATTTCATCATAGGGAACAATGTTTACATGTGTTCTAAGGAAGTAAGTTCATAGACTTGTTTATGAACCGAAAAGAAAATTGCCAGGTGTTATTGGTTTTGTTATTCATTGCATATCTTATGAACAACCAAAATGTATGATAGAGTATAACCGCTCACAACCTGTTGTGCTCTTGGTAGAACTATTCACAAAGGCCTGACTTATGTATTGGTATAACTTTTATTAGTAAAACCGATCTTAAGTAATCACCTGTGGTATGATCGGATTTTGTATGTCTGACCTTGTAAGGGAAAGGGAACTGATCCTTGTAAGGGAAAGGGAACCGATCCTAGTAAGGGAAAGGGAACCGATCCTAGTAAGGGGTGCAATACATCAAAGGGAACCGATCCTTGTATGGGGTGCATCAAGGTTTATAGCAGAAAGGGGAACCGATCCTATGGACATGTGCAACACATATAAGTTAGATACCATATATATGTGGGAACCGATCCTAGTACCTAATCAACCGAACTTTTGGGAAGCTAGTGTGACTATGCACAATACTCACATGGAGGTAGAACCGAAACTTGTTTTGGTAGAACCGTAAACCCATGATTGTGATTGATTGTTGGTTTGATCAATCACATAGTTCTTGAAAGTCAGATG
Source organism: Papaver armeniacum (assembly GCA_023531295.1). Taxonomy (NCBI): domain Eukaryota; kingdom Viridiplantae; phylum Streptophyta; class Magnoliopsida; order Ranunculales; family Papaveraceae; genus Papaver; species Papaver armeniacum. Next base: position 61,518 of record JAJJWW010015685.1, read on the forward strand.
AACCAATTCTAAGCTTGTTTGAAAGTGTGGCAAATCGGTTTCAAGGTTATAAGTGTGAAAGAGAACTTACAAAGTTAAGATGTCGACAAACTTTGAACATGTGCTGTGAATGTTTATTTATATAATTGTTCAAAGATATTCCTTAACGGCTAAGGGAAGAGAATCCTAGGATCAAAACATAAGTAAGTTAAGAATCTTTTAATTAAGGTTATTAATCTCATTTTGTAGGGAAATTACAGAATTAGTAATGTGCATTTACTAATTAGATTTTTCGATCGTTATTTTTGGACAGAGCATTTCTAGGAATTATGAAAACCGAATATGTGCTTTTATGAATATCTTGAGAATATTTTCGGTTTTCAAATTCCTTGGTGTCCAAACTTCCTTGTCTATAAATACACGAAGTTTGCCTTTCTAGCAAACTAATCCTTCGTAACAACAGATTTACTCTTTTGTTGTTGTTACTGGTGTAGCCGCCTATTCGGAGAGGAGAGTAACCTAATTAGGCGAAATATCTTACGACCGCTCAATTTAAAGTCTTCTTTGGGATTGAGAAGCTCTAGCGTGACCCGTTGGTGGGAAACTAGATAATTGCGGTTTATCTTTGTTTTTGATTGACTAACGGTGGTTGAAATCTGATTGCACCTAGTTTGTTTATTCTTGAGAATCTTCTCTTCTGATATAAGATTCACTCAAACTAGTTCAGAGTTTCGACAGGGATCTTTAGACTTTTGTTAGTTCTAAGGACGATCTTGTGATAATCCATTGTTAACACACTCCGTTCTGTACGTGATTGATCATAAAAGATTCAAGTGATTGTGTGCAGATTTTTATTGAATATTTAAGAAGATTTGAAGACAAAGAAGATATTGAAGATCTGACTTGGGTTTTATAATCTTTGGTGTGCACAATACTTGTTTCGGTAAAAAAGGATCCAATTAATAATCGGTTTATCCTTATGGTAGATTGGATTGATTAATTGAGTAGATCGGCATCAATACGTTTCCTTGTGATTAAAGGTATTGATTGGCTTAATCTTAAAGGATTACCTTTGGGTGATTGAACATAAGATAGATCTAAGGACCCGACTAAGGAGTTTATGTTAAGATAAACAGAAGAGCCTTTGTCCGACTCATACCACTTGGTTGAATAGAGTTGATACCAAACATATTTGTTGTTCCTTTACTGTTTGGAATACGAACCAAAGGAATTTTTCCAAGTACGTGACTTATTCACAAGTCGGAGGCGTGGGAATACAGACGGAACTAAGTGAACTATAGGTTTAGTTAATTGGTCTCAACTATACGCAGTTAGGTGTAATTTTGTGTAGCGGCTTAATCCTGAGAGTATTCAATTCTGGACAAGGTCCCGGGGTTTTTCTGCATTTGGGGTTTCCTCGTTAACAAGATCTTGCTGTGTCATTTACTTTTATTTTTCGCATTATAATTGTTTTATTATAATTAAAGTAAATCACACAAACGTTAATTCCTATTTACTTGATAAGAAATCCTATTGTGTTTGGTTAAGTCCGAACCTTTGTATCAAGTAAACATACTTCGTTGTTGTATTGTCTCGATCTCGTATCCATAGACGATCACACAAAGTGTGAACCGATTAGTTGTATTGTCTCGACTCAGTCCATAGACAATCACTTTCGGAGAAAGGACTTATAGGTAGGAAAAGTTTTAGCTTGAGGTATATTTGGGTACCCTCGCCTTTTCACTACTGAATTGCCTCCAACCGAGACAATTAAGAATATCAAAGAAACGTCAGAAGAAGTTGTTCCAACGATTGCTGATCCTGATGTCTCTAGTGATGAGGAGAAAAGCTCTAGTCAGGCTGTTCCTCTTGAACAAGAGCGTGTCTCCACACAACACCTTTGGGTTCAAAGGAATCATGATACTAACAATATTATTGGTGGTAAGGACTCTAATGCTAAGACGAGAGGTTAACTTCAAAATATTTGCAATTTTGGTTGTTATCTATCGCAAGTGGAACCTAGGAATATTGATGAAGCTCTTAGTGATCCCTTTTGGGTGAACGCAATGCATGAAGAGTTAAATCAATTTAAAAGACAAGATGTATGGAAACTCGTACCTTGTCCCCCCAATATAAATATTGTTGGTACCAAATGGAAATTTAAGAACAAGTGCTAATAGTAGACTAGAAATCAAGACTTATAGTTTTGATCACTAACACTGACAAACATGCTTGAGATAGCAACGCATGCGAGTTCGACCGAGAAATGCTCTAACAATTACAAGTATCGATTACATAACTCTTTTGTGATCGGTCACACCAATTACTAGGATCGGTCACACCAATTACAAATATCGATCACACCATCTTAGGTGATTACTTAGGATCGGTTACACTAATAAAAGTCATACCAATACATAAGTCAGGCACTGTGATTAGTTTTACCAAGATACACAACAAGTTATGATCGGTTCTACTAACTCACACATATTGGTAATCCAAAGATATGCAATGAATAACAATACCAATAAGCCTAGTGATTTCCCTTTCGATTCATAAAACAAGTTCATGAATGTACGTACTTCCTTTAAACAAATGTAAACATTGTTTCCTAGGATGGAATCTTCACCTTTACCCATACACATAATCACAATAGCATTCATACGATTATGTCGATGTCTTATATAAGAAGTTCAAAAGATAAGCGTTATACTTCGTATTCTAATTCCTTAACACTATGATCATGTGATCATGTCTTACTACTAGAGTATAATCATTCACAGCTTCGCAGTTATGTTTTCAATATAGCACGACTTGTAAGATACGTTAGGAATGAAACAGTTCAAGTCAAAATATTATTAACCTCAAGAGGAAGGATGATGTCGTCGTTGTAGCTTGTTACTTCTTCACATTCTTCAAGTCTTCTCATAATACTTGTATGTCTCATAATCCTAATCTTTCTAATCTAACATATACGAAGTTGTATCTAGTACATAATCAAGCGACTCTTTAAATGAGTTTTGATATACTAAAATATGACAACCAAACTTGACATACCAACGCTTGGTGGGCGTCATGGAGCTGGTCCTTTAACTTGTTCCTATGACGTGAAGAGTGAGGCAGAGGACATATTGTCTTTTCAAATCGACAATTTATCCGCGAAACATGTAGATGAAAGGCTGCGATTGGGTTGTTACTTCTGCAATGACGTTGTTGCTCCAATTGATGTAACATTCTTCATACAAAATTTTCATATTCTGTTTTCACTGCAGTGGTAATTATTATTATAATTTATTTTGTTTTTTTGTTCTGTGTTCAGTCAACTGCAAACCGCACTTTGGACCAGCATTGCATTGTTACACGTCCCGTTGAAAATGTGTTTGCCAGTTCGAAGCTTGTCAATGTGTCTCTGACTTGGTGTGCATTTCGTGACATGTTATCTTAGCATATCTTTTTGACTTTATTTGTTTGTTTGTTTGAAGTGTTTGGCCTGATCTCTGTTAATGTTTTCAGGTGTTGATTGACTACCAAGTGCTTTCTTGTTTCCATCAACTTCTGACTCAAAATTAGAGTAAGAGCATTAAGAGAGAAACCTGTTGGGCCATCTCAAATATCACTGCCGGAAATGTTGATCAGATACAAGTCAAGTCACTGTGTTACTCATGTATCTGGTTTAACCCGTTAGGCATTTTCAAGATATATCTGTTAAGCATATATGATTGCCAAAGGCTTTTATGGTTACTTATTAATTTATACTACTACATATAACACAAATTTGTTTCGTGAAAATGTTCTGCAATGGTCTTTTAGTTGATCTACAATTCAGGTGCAGTATTCTGCCGTCGAATTTTTTTTTTACGTGTAAAAAGTTTTGCAACGTATATAAATTTTGCGCAAATTAGTGTAAAACGTTGCCTAAATTAACGTTGCACAAATTTAAGAATCCGTTGCTCAAATTGCAAAATAAAACATTGCTAAACCGGTTGAGCAATATTTATAGACATTGCACAAATTAATTGCCCAACGTATTTTGGCGTTGCACACAAATTTGGTACGCCATATTACCAACGGATAAATGCGTTGGTTAAATTCATTGCAACGTGTATATCCGTCGCAAATCGGATGTTTTGGTGTAGTAGTACTAAATCATCAAGAGATGACCTTTCTTTTACCGATTTCTCCATTGATGCAAGATAATATTCTTCCAGGCAAGAAGAATATATATATAAAATGGGAGAAAATCAAGGAGTGATACAGTTTGTTTCATGGAAACCGAATATATTTATTCCAAAAGTAAAAGATATCGATTATTGTTTCCTAACGAACATATTTAAACATTCTGCCCAGCTTTATGCTTCCTCACAGTCAGAAATTTGGGCAACGAGTGAGGATGCATCTTTCAACACAATCAGTGTGTGTTGAGGTGAGGATTAATCTCACTATAGATAACAAAAACATCCTTAGAATGATTGATAAACACAATAGATTGTGTTTCTTTGTGTTCTTTCTTTCTCTTGTAAGAGTCTGCAGCTCCTCTTTGAGATCTAATAAACTCACCAGCCTTCAAAATCTTTATGCCCTTGCGAAGAGCTTTGATGAATTTATTTTGTTGGGGATTTCATGGAACATTGCAGTGTGGTTATCTTCTCCACATAAAGAACTTAACATATTATCAGAAGATTTACCTTCTGACCTTTTTGGTTTGTCAACCAGTTTCTCTTTCTCAGATTTTACCTCTTGAGTTTTATCTGACGGGGGTTTCAAAAGATTTTCAAGTTTTAGACTTAATCTTTGATTTTCCTTGACTCCCCACTCAAGTTTTTCTAAATAGTCTTTTAGGAGGTGATTAGACTCATAAGATATATAACTGTTAGATTTGGCAAGAAGTGCATTACAACTAGATATTCCTTCATAGGGGTTTTCCTCCGGAATATGATCTAGAGTGGAGATAATACGCCTTGTTGCACTTCTAAGCTTTCTGTTGGAACACTGTTTTTCCATATGTCGGAATCTAAGACATTTGAAACATTGGATTTCTTCATTACCCTTTTTATAACAAAAGATATCAGGATTAGAATTATCTTTCAATAAAACTGTAAGGACCCTCAAGCTCGTCAACGCTATTAGACCGGTCAAGAGACGATTAAGCCGTTATTGATTCAATTAGTTTAACACGAAACTTAATAGAAATTAACCTAACAACGATTTAGATACGAACTAGTACCATCAGTTAGATCTCGAAAAGTTATGCGAAATGGACTACTCGAACGTGTCATTTGAATACCGGATGAAGAAGAATTCATCGGATTAGTATGAAGGGCAAAAGAGTCTTTTTGCACTTAGACCGCCTTGTCTGCCCATATCCAAGTGATGTGCGCCTTTATCATTTTTTTCATTGGTCTTATTAACAAAACCAATCGAAAAGAAACCATTTTCTCTTATTCTTTCTTCTTCTTCCTTCTTCTCTTCTTTGTTCTTCAGCCGAGCGATGGTTGAGAAATAAATCAGTGATTAGGAGATGATTAAAGAGAAGATGGATTATGCAGTAACTGTTGGTGGTGGTGTTGATTAAGGTAAATGATTCAGAGTTGATGAAAAGAATTTCTGAATTCATCGGCGGTGTGATTTGAGACGGTTAAAGAGAAATTAATGAATGGGTTTTGAAAGCTTGAGGTAAAGAAGAAGTTTATGATGTTAATTTGAGGATTCAGTTAGTAAGAAGAACTTTAATTGAGAAATCGAGAAATTAGGGTTTTTGCAATTGAATTCGGGAATTCAATTAAGGATAAATAAGAAGAAGTTAGAAGATGGGTTTGTTCTTAATTGGTGTTTGATGGAAGCTGTGGGGTTGTTTGAGGATTGAATCAGAGAGTTAGGGTTTCATAAAGGAAACTCGGGGAAGGTTCAACAGATGAAATTTTTGTTCTAGGAGGATGATTAGAGGTGGGTTTTGTTGATGTAAAGAATTAGGTTGTTGTTTGTGTTCGAATCAGAGAAGTTCAGATTTGGGAATTGAATTAAGGTTTGGTCAAGAAAAGATGGTGATGAAGATCGATGGGTTGCTAAAGTGAATTCAATTGCTTGAGTTGAACTGTCTTTGAGGTAATTTATCTTAATTGAAGTAGTTCAAGTTGAATTGTTTTGGTTTCATAATTTGTATGATTGTGAATTGAACTGAGATTGATGAGGATATGGATTTAGAAGTGAACTGGTGTTGTTATGAATTAAGGGAAAAAATAATAATTAGTGCTGGAGTTGTAATTAGTGTACTTGGTAAACTCTGGTTTAATGTTGCAGGTGTTAGTACTGAACTGTTGACAATATCGTTAGTGATTTAGGAATTGAGAATACAAGTTGTAATGGTGGTATTGAATTGAGTTCAAGGCAGTGGTATGAGATGCATTTGTGTTTGCTCAGCTGATAGTGATGTTAAGCCTTAAGTACGGCTGTTGGAGTAATTGAAATGAGTTTATTATGGATGTGTGAATTGTTGATAATGCTGAAGTGAAGAGTGTGTATATTAGAACTAGGACTGCAGTGAAGATATGGATGTACGGGTGGTGGATTAATTTGTTGGAGTAAACTGATACTGCTTGTGGTGATGGATTTGTTTATGCTGAGGTTGAAATTCTGTTAGTAGTGAAGTGTAATCAAATGGGAGTTGTAGTTAAGGTTTGAGTGTTGTTTGAGTTGAAGCTTTGTAGATATCGTAGGTACTGCATTTGTAGGTAAGCTAGACTTGTATTTGTAGTTAAATTATGAAGTTCAGCTGAATTGAATTGTACTCCCTCCGTCTCTAAAAGATAGGCAGGTTTGTGTGTAATTTACACACAAACCTGCCTATCTTTTAGAAAAGGAGGGAGTATAGTGTTTGTATGAACTTTTGTTCTTGAAATTTAGACCTATTAGTCATCTCAATCAGTTTAGCTGACTCAATTTGTTTAGCTGACTTACTTGAATCAGATTATCTGACTGAGTTGAATCAGTTTAACTCAGTGATCAGATCAGTGAACCTTGACTGAGTTGAATCCTTTGACTAGTCTTGACCTTTGACTTGACTTGGATTGGACCTTGACCTTGACTTTAGACGTTGAACGTCAGTTGACCCCGTGGACTGTTAGTGACCGTTAGTTGACTCTTTTAGACCGGGCCTTAGATTAACGGGCCGGTTTAGTGGACTTAGGCTTAGCACCATGTTTTCTTAGTTTGATATTTTGGACCTCTTGTGGTCTACTTTAGTCTTTGACTTCTTCTACAAAGTTGTAGATGTTCATAAGACTTATAGCCCATTTGGATACCAGAAGCAGAAGTACTTCTGATTCTGGACTTCTCAGAGGTACTTCTGAGGAGTTAAAAGTTGTATAAGTTAGTTTGGCTATCACCCAACTTATAAGTCATTAAGCAAATAGGTTTGTTTGGCATCAACAATGACAAAACTTACAGAAGTTGAAATGCCAGATCTAATCAGGGCATAAATTTTAACAAGCTCATTGATTATTCAAGAACTTCAATAATTCATTCACTATCCTTTCAAACACAACTATCAGAATATTCAAATTGTTGACCATGCATAAGTAAATTGGATGTGGATCATTCTTCCTTCATAGTATGCAGTAATTTCTTTTCCAACTTGATGGAATCAGTAAAAATCAATGTGAGGATTAAATGATATTAAATAGATTAAATTTACAACAAGGAACAATGAAGAGAGATCCTTTCTGGTTAGATTTAAACCTCCTATTTAATTGCTCATTGAATGAATTAAATTTACTAATTGAATCAAAATCATAAATACAAAATTCATGATCCGTATTTGATGGAATTGAACAACTGCACAATGTTTGATATTTTTCTTTGCAGTCAATCAAAAACAAGAAAGGAAAAGTAAATCAAATATAGATTAACCTTTGATATGCAGTACAGGTTCATGTTACGGTGCCAAAATCCGACGACCTTTTTTCACCAAAATGTTCACCGGTTCAAACAACGGATCTAGGATCTTGGGTGTCGATTTTATTTCCTCTACATATATCCAAATTTAGATGATTATCAGATCCATCAGCATCATGATCTTTGTTGTTTTCTTTTGCTATCAACTTCAACTTTTTATCTCGCAGCAGGAAAGAAGATGGGAAGCAACGAGGAAAAGCAAAGGGGTTCAGGTGTTATTGTTTTGAGAAGTTGAGAAGCTGCTTCGCCCAGAAGCAAGAAGGTAATAATTTTTGCTCCAAAAAGAAGTTGCTTTTTTACTTTTTATTAACTTCTAGAAGTTGATTTACAATCAACATCCAACCTAACTTATTGCTTTTCGACTTAATTAAGTCGAAAAGTAACTTCTCAATTCCCATCCAAACAGCCTATTAGCTATTGGACTATAGAACCAACCTAATTGAATTAGTAAACCTTAGATGTTCTAAAGGTAGAGGATAAAAAGGTGTAGAACCATAAATGGTCTTAGAACCGTTAGATAGTTCACTTAGTTTATAATTGTAACTTGTATGAGATTATGTTATGAGCCTGGTTTGAGCCTTTTGGCTAGATTCTTAGAGATCCTGTATGATTAACAGTTAGTCTTTATTAATAATGATCGATTCAAAGGATGAATCAGTGGATCGTGGATCTCGAGGTAGGCGTGGCTTGTCATCAAAAGAGGTGGGAATTTACATTTAGCTCTTTTGTGACCATTGTTGTTTTCTTTTACAAAAGTTTACGTTTATTAAACTCATGCATCGTCTGGTTGCGCTTTCCATGCATTGTTTAATTTAAATTCCGATGTTTATGTTGGTTCTTTTAATCTTTTCGATTGTTTGTATTATTTTCCGGAAGTTATGTTAATTCTTTTAATCTTTTCATGGTTTGGAAAGGACATGTATTGTTTAGCTTGTCATTATGAATTGTTGGGAAATGAGGATTTCCAACTGTGGTATATAGGATACGCTCATTCATTTATATTTTATGCATATCTTGGTGTGTAATTATCACAAAGATTATCTAGGTGTGTAATTGCCACCAATATTACGGGTGTGTACAGTCACCCACAGACTATCTAGGTGTGTAATTGTCACCAATATTACGGTGTGTAAATGTCACCACAGAGATATTTGTTTGCGGTGTGTAAATGTCACCACAGAGACAATTGTGTACAAAAGGAGTTAGTTTCATATACATGTTTGTTCAATTCAGAGAGTTGGTTATCTTTTAATGTTTGGGAAAACATGTATTGTTTTCCAAATCATTTTAGTGATTACTTAAAAGTTAAATGTTATTTCTGCTGGGCACCCCTTTTAGGGATGATGTGCACACTCAATTCCCACTTCCAGTTTCAGAAACAGATCAAGATGTGCACTTGGCGATGAAAGCTTCTAGGAATTAGTTACGTTAGTTAGTTAGCTTCCGCTATGTTTATTTTGTGTTTATATTCTGTTTGTAAATCAACTCACTATTGAATATGTATCATTTGAGAGGAGTTCTTGTATTTATTTAAAAAAGGGTGTAGATATGGGTTAATCTTTGTTTAGAACTTCTAAATTATTTCTTAAGTTGTCGATTTAGATCCTTAGTGCCTCTTTTTATAGTTAATCTTTTGGATTAGTCAGTTGCTAGCTTTTGGGGCGCTACAATGTTGGTATCAGAGCTCACCATTAGATCTTATATGGGAAAAGATAGGAATAGCCAGTGCCAGTTAATGAAATATATTAGCTTAGAATTGGGTTGGGATGTGAGATAAATTCTAAATCACTAAAAACAATCAAGAACTAAAATATTTTTGAATCGAGTGATTGATTTGTTCAACATGATGCTTGATTGCTTCTTGTTTTGTGTGTATATATATTTATGAAGTAAAAATTATAGGCTGAAACCAATTGTAGTATAAGTTAGAAATTTCCACAGGGAATTAGAGATTAATTAGTCTCAGTTATTTAACACCTAAATAATCCAGCACTGGGGAATAGTGAGGTTTGTAATTCCGGTGTGTTTGTGTTATCTATGTTCGTAAGAAATCATCGTCGGGTCTTGCTAACCTGGACAAGCCAACTACAAGCATGGATTACCATTCATATTAGGAAGACTTGCTTATTATTAGTGAACAGGTTCTAGATTGAATTTAAAATTTTAATTTCTCACATGGACTAAATTAACCTTTGTTGGTTATGATAGATTCCAAATTTTACTTAGAAACTGATAGAATATCTTCTCTCGTAATTAGAACCATTAATCTATTTAAGTAAAAATGAAGTTAAATTGTAAGAGTAGTTAATAAGATATTTATACAACAAGACTTTTGTGTCCTCAATATTTTTTCTTAAGAGTAGTTAAAATAATAGTTCGACCATTAATGTTAATATTATTAAATGTTAATAAGATCACAAATAATCATAATAAAAGTAATAATTAGGATCAAGTAGTTACGCAAAATTATTAGTAAGTGTCTACAGTCAGAATTTGTAAATTAAATAATAAAATTATAAAAAGTTTCTTTTGCATTTGAAGTAACTATCAGATAGTTAATATAAGATTTATTAGGCTAAGACTTAAGAACATGCGGATAACAAGAATACATGGCACAGTTTGGATACCTTTGCTCATGTAAGTGGCGATTCAGATTTGTCCTCACAAGAGATAAATCTAGGGATGTAATCATTTGTCATAAGTGATGGTTGTGATTGGGATTAGAAATGCATCTAACAGACAAAATTAATCATGTCATTAAGGTTTCATAATTCTTCATAATAAATACTCTATTAATTTTCCATGATAATATTTTATTAAATGTTAAATTAAAAATGATAATATATAAATTATTCTACTAATGATGATAATAAATATATTTTTATACTTAGGATTAGTTTGGTATTGCTACGAGCTTTACAAAAGTGCTTTTTCGATGTACGTTATTGTGTCGAGCTATGTAGAAAAAACAATTGAATGCTTGCCGATGGATGTTATTGTGCCGAGCTCTATAAAAAAAAGCAATTGAATGGTTGCAAATTATAAACTAAAGCTAAAACTATTTAGAAAATGACAAAAGCAGAGAACGTATATGTAATATTAAATTTGCTGATGAGTATTATTACTAAAAAGTATTATTTTTCTTAACCAATTTTTAAAATTTTTATTAGTTTCTTTTCTGGTTAATATTAGTTTCTTATTAAATTTTTATTAGCTTCTTTTTAAAAATCAATAATTGCTTAATATTTATTGTTGATAAATCAAAGTATATTTCGGTGATACGGTATAACATAAAATATAGTTTGAAAATAAAAATAATTATCTTTAAAGAATATAATATAACGTATAAAAATTGGTGATATATAGATTCAATGATAATTTTTCTCAGTTATAAAAAAAGATGGGATAGAATTGGAAAATAAAATATGAAATTAGGGTGAACTATACCATTTGCTTTTGAAGCTTTTAAAAGCTCCTTCTCCCCCACTTTTAAAACTGATAGATTTTGGAAGTGTTTTGCTTAAAAAACACTTTATGAAATCTTTACCAAACACTAGGATGAAAAAATATTGCTATAAATATGTTTTCAAAGTACTTTTTTTAAAAAGAAAAAAGAAAGTGCCAAACTTAGTTAGATAGGTTAACAATTATATAAGTGGACCATAGTGACGGTGGCAAGTATTGGTGCCCAGTAAATAATTTCGCATCATCTCGCGTATTTCTTGATAAATGGTTTAACGTTACTTTTATTCAATGATGATGGATAACAGAGTTTATTGTTAGTAGAGCGTATTATTATTAGGTTAAGTACTTAACGATTTGTCTTACTAACTAATCATGGTTTTATTATTTTTATGCAACGAATAACCCCATATTTGGAAGCGTAATGTCGTAGAGTGTAATGGCCTAACCCTCTACCGATAGTGTCCTCACTTAGCCAATGCAGTCATCAGACAATACGGGGTTTCCAATGGTCACCGCTGTGGTCATCTAGCAGCAGCTTCTCAGGAGATCACCCATCTCAGGATTACTCAATACAGAGCATGCTTAACTATAGATATTTTTCGCCAACTATGAAGCCAATTATGTTGAAAAGGTCTCGGTGTTAGGTAAGGACAAACCATTACCTATATTCCATTTGACGAATCCTACCTGCGGAGTCGGAGTACTATAGTACCACCAACTTAATTTGGAGCCCTCTTCGGCTCCGGAATATGTTCAATTCTTGATTCTGACATTTTTTCTCACTCATGAGACCCTTTTCCGACACAATCTTTCAAGCATACTCTTTCACCCTCGACAGGTAACCCGTGGTCGACTCTAATACCATTTGTAAGGACATGATCCTCCGCCAACACTGTCCTCACTTAGTCACTGCGGTTATCTGACATTGTGGGATTTTCAACTGACACAGATGCGATCATCCATCAGTAGTTTTCTGGGAGGTACCTCATCCCTAGATTACTCTCGTCTGAGAACGCATAAATGCAGTGCTTTTTACCAAATCTGGATCCAACTATGTTAAAAAGGCCACAATGTTACGAACGTGAACTCTTCTTACCGAATTGAATTACGTACATAATATATCTGGGAATTATGAAAAACTAGAAGTACATCGTATGTGAGTTTAATGGTTTCCATCACAAATGACTTAACATTTTAAAATATAATAGCTTAAATGAATGAATTATATATCTTTTCATTATGTCATTGAAATAGTAAGAACATACAATACGATATGTATTGTTGAGTCGATTCTGAGTTTTACCATTTTTAGACTATTCTTAAAGGGGAAAAAAGCATCAAGGATCCGAACATTGCTAATATATACACAATTATTCTTGAGACGAATAAGGTCAGGTGTTGTAATTTTGTTACAGCTTACATAGTTTAATATTTTGGTTCCACTCGGTTGTTGGAGTATGTGGAGCGATAAGCCACATATGTATAGCTAGGGATAGTCCCTCATGGAATAAAGAGGAATACATATGGAGCTTAATAATCTTGGGCATCTCCATACATAGCACCGAGGCCTTTTAGTTTAAAAACACACACCTCTTATCCCAAGGTGGTCAAGTGGGGTTCGGGGTTATGTGGTCGGGCCCTGAGTAGTGTCCGATGGTCCGTGAAGATCCTAACAATTGGTATCAGAGCCCATTGTTGGGGCTACTGTTTGAACGTAAAAGTGGTTGTGGATGTCACTCGGTTTAGGGCGCAAGTGGAGTCAGACTCAAGGTGGATCAGGCAAGGCCCAAAGTCGAACTCGCGCTCAAGGTGGAGTTAGTGTCTCACCCATTAAATTAGGTGGAGCGGGGTTCTAGATCGACAAGGCAATGCTCAAGGCTGAACTAGCGCTCAAGGTGGAGTTTGTGTCTCACACATTAACTCTCAAGTGGAACAGGGTTCTAGGTGGGCACGAAAATTCTCAAGGTGGAGTTAGTTCTTGCCTTCCCATTAACTCATTGTAGAGTAGGATTCCCGGGTGCATAGTGATAATAATCATGATCGATGGGTAGCATATACATATGGTAATCATATGGTGGAGTCTGATTGGAATGGAGAGTGTTGGAGTATGTGGCGCGATAAGTCACATATGTATAGCTAGGGATAGTCCCACATGGAAGAAAGATGAGTACATGTGGAGCTTAATAAGCTTGGGCATCTCCTTACATAGCACCGAGACCTTTTAGATTAAAACCACACACCTCTTATCCCAAGGTAGTCAAGTAGGGACATCATCGATGCTATGTGGTCGGGCCCATAGTAGGTTCCTATAGTCCATGAAGATCCTAACATCGTTCACTAAAATAAGGAAGATGCAGAAAGGTAATACCATTTCAAAGGATCGATAAGATATCTTTGTAAACTAAAAACATATCAAATAATGTTTTTTAGGGTAGACAAAATTTGTAAAAATTAATTCCGATATAATTTCATGAGTGGCTTGAGGATACAACTCGAGAAAGGAGAGGCATAATATGGGAGAATGTCAAGACGAAAATGCTAGAAAGGATTTGTGGAGTGAAGAATAAAAGCATCTATCGGGTTTTCCTTTACTTATGTAATGATAAGAAGGGTATATTTGGTATTAATAAATATTGTATTTATTATTTTGATGTCGTAAAATGCATAACTAAATCAAAATTAACGGCACGGGTTAAGCCCTAGTATTGTATACAATAGAAAGACTAAATCTCTTAGTAATCGAATACCCACATTATCTTAGGATCAATAACTGATTTAATAAAGCAATAAAATTAAACAAATATACATGAAGAAGTAAGAATGATATTTGGATGCTTAGTACAAAATAGACTTAACAGAAAATAAATTCGTATATTAATAGAATACTTTACATTTATAAAAAAAATTAAAGATTATCAGGATATGTTAAAATGTTATGCAGACTAAAATTTGAAATAATAGTAAATTACCAACGTCATTATTTTACAAGATATATTATACGGATTCAATAAGAATATATAAAATCAAGTATATCAATCTTTACGGGAATATAAAATTATATTTAGAAAATTAAGACTTGGTGTATCAACTGGACAATCAACAAACCAATAACGATAGTAGTAAGAGTGATGAGAATAATAACTCAATTGATAATAGTATTTTGAGTAATTAAGTTGATAGCAAACTTTGACAGATAATATTTAGAAAATTTATATATGGTATAACAGTAAAGTTAAAATATTAGATATTATAAATTGAAGTGGAATCAAATTTGAATTAGTTGTATGGATAAATATATAACAAACATGAAACTATTATTACTAAACATTAGACAATAAATATTAGCGCAAAGAACTTAGGCGTACTTATTAATTGGAATATAAATTTATAGGATAAGCCAATTGTATTATAATCTAATAGTGGATAGAGATTAAAGAATAACTAGTCTAAAAATCATGATCGTAAGTGTAAACTTATGGTTGTCTGGTGATTGTCCTGCTGTTCTAGGGCAATATATTGCTAGTGCCCCTCTAACTCCATTACTCAAGCCAGATGGAGGCATTCGATCTATAGCAGTTGGGACAATTTGGAGGCGACTTTGCTCAAAAATCGCAGCAACCTCAGTGGGTAGATAAATGGCTAGATACTTGGGTGACCACCAATTTGGTGTCGGAATTGTTGATACATGAAAATTATTGCCCCTTAGCAGGGCTAGGGAGCCCATAAAGAGGAGGCAAACCCAACACAAAACATGGGGACTTGGGGACTAAGGCCCAAGTCCACTAGAAAGTATCCATAAGGTGGAAAGGATAGGAGGGAATTAATGAAAAAGGAGAAGGTTATATTAGAGGAGTGGCATTAGTGGTAATTTAGGAGGTTTAGGACATGTGTCATAATGTCATAAAAGGAAGGACTACTATGAAAGCCTATAAAAGGAGGCATATGGTACAATGGAAGGGGATCCTTTTCTCTTTTTCTTTCTCACTCTTCTTTGGGGAATTGGGTGTGTTGAGGCTAGGACTTGTAGAACCAAAATCAAAATCACCCCTCAACATTTGGCGACCACACCCGGAGGCTCCAATTCCCATAACATCCCGCGCTTCACTTCATGGCTTATCTCGCCTCCCTCTTAAATTTCCTCCACCTTCATGGACGCTCTCTGAGGCTCTCAAACCACCTCCGTGTTCACTGCCTCAGCGCCCACCAACAAAACTAGAAGCTATTCATTGTAAGGACGCGCAACCTCACCAGCGCCTCCCCATTCTACTCATCTCCGCGTGAACCACCAGCGCTCCACCACATCAACACAATCTAACCACGACAGGACCGTTTTTCTCTGCTTCGACATCAAATTTTTATGGGAGTATTCAATTGCAAAGAATTGGAATACCACTTTCCCAACGAGTTTATTAAAATTGAAGATTGTGGAAGACGTTATCAACAAAGGATTTTACCACTAACAAGATAAGTCTAATTCCTTCTTCCCCTACAATCTTAATCTTATGATTCCTCAAAAAAAAAAAAAAAAAATCAGAAAAACCATTTTTAGGGATTTTCAGAAACTCAGATTCTTCGAATTGGTTTTGATTAACTTGCCCGATTTGAAATCGTAACTTAGATTTATTGTCAATTTTCTATTCTGATCGATTTAGTAGAGAAATCTTTAAAAAATGTGTGTGTACATATTTCATCATTCTCCACGTATCTATAGAGAAACACGTGGAAGGCACACCATTCAGGGCATCAAGATATGATGTCACGCGCATACAGCCAAGAGACGTGGGTCATCAAGGCAGGGCCCTCATCTAACAGATCCAATGACTAAGGATCGAGGAGTACCGAGATACAATGCCACTACGAAGCACTGAAAAGCACCCAAAGACTCACTTTATCCCATCTCAAGAAATATCCAAGATCGACGGCTGGGGTAAGTCCAACTGATGCGGATGTGACAGGAGCAGAGAATCTTTGTCTGGCGCGTGCAGACGACTCAACCACCCGCATTAAACACTCTGAGCAGCATACGTGTCGACCATCCTGTGGAAGATACAACCATCACTCTTTGACAATAAGCATAGAACGCTGGGGGCATCGTAGAAGATGAAGAGGTCCACGGTATTGACACAAAACACAAGACGATAAGGTTACAACGGTCTTCAGAAATGGACCCCACGTTGTAACCCTATAAATACCCCTCCCCACTAAGAGTAAAGGGGGCCAGAATTAAGAGAGGAAGACAGAGGAGAGAGAATTAGGAAGAGTAAGTGATTCCCTTGATCTCGCAGCCTCAGTTCATACTTCAAAGTCATTCGACTATCTGTGTAATCAATCTATACATAGTGAAACACCAACCCCGTGGATGTAGGCCTTAGTGCTGAACCACGTAAATGATTGCCTCAGCTATATTTCAGCACTTACATTCCGCACTTTATATTCTGCATTTACGTTCCGCACATTATATTCGGTACTTTGCATGATAAACTTCATACTTATGCTTCGCTCTATATTTATTCTACTACACGAGCATTGTCGGTGATAATATACGACTAGACAAGGACGATCCCGAAGGCTCTGAGTCGATGAATCGATATAATCATCCCCCTTTACGCATACAATGCATAATTTATGGTATTAAGTGTATGCGAACACTGTTTGTGAACACGTGGATGCCATCGAGATTTATGTGTTCACAGAATGCTTGCAACACATTTTTTGATTGTTATATCATGAACTCATTGTATCTCTGTCCCGAGCTCTGAACTTAAAATCGACTTGAGATTTGCAATTATCTTGTCCTCGTCGTCAAAAATCCTAAAGTTTTCTTAGTTCTGATGCAGTTGGAGGTTGCTTCAGTAGCAACAAATACAATAAGGTTGTCAGTTTAGGATTCTACCACTGACAACGATGCATGGAATGAAGAGAATAGTCGTTAGTATCACAAAAGTGGAATGATGGGTGATACTTGTTTGAGGTGCTTAAGGTCAGTAAAATATAGCAACAACAAGTGTAGATGTATGCATTGGTTGTAGTTGGATTATGCTTGGTGCTTGGTCGTGGTCAGTCTACAAAGTGTTGTTGGATCGAAAGAGCTGAGGCTAGCCGG
This sequence comes from Papaver armeniacum, assembly GCA_023531295.1. Classification (NCBI taxonomy): domain Eukaryota; kingdom Viridiplantae; phylum Streptophyta; class Magnoliopsida; order Ranunculales; family Papaveraceae; genus Papaver; species Papaver armeniacum. The sequence goes on from JAJJWW010015685.1 coordinate 79,015, forward strand.
TCAGGCAACAGAAACTGCAGCTGCGTCAAACTATACCTCGGTGTCCTAGTTGTAGGTTAATTTCAATTGAATCAATGAGTCGGAGAAATTAGTTGGTGATGTTTGGGAACTGGTAATGAGATTCAGAAGTACATGGAGAGAATAGAAATTGAAGTTGTTTGGAGTCAGTGGTTCCATGACGTCATCCGCAAATCCCTACCACGACTCGGTTCCAGTTATACACAATATAGAAAGCCATATTACAAAGATGAGTTCCCCACCTTCAGACTAATCCTTACTGTTTTGGGGTAAAAACTAATTCTGCTGGAAATGGTAAATTTGGGTGTGCCGCCGAGAAATGAATCTAAACCCTAAACAAATGCACTGCACGGGACTACTTTAAATTCGACAGATCAATCTATACAATCCTGGCCTAAACCAAGAAACGTTCCAATCTTGCTTCGGTCACAAAGTGAAAGATGTGTTTTTCTGAATACTTGTGTTGTTGTTAACCCAAAAATTGTCTTGTTGGTCGAAATAGATTGAAAACCTATTTATACAAGTCATTGAGCACCCTTGATCTCGTAGGAAGTGGAGATAGTTAAGTAGTGGAGAAGTGGGGTTGTGTAGAAGCGGTTTACCATCACGTTCCCATTGTGAGAGGAAACTGGTCAGCCTTACACCTACTATTCTCTTACTGCTATCTAACCGTCCGCTCTTTCCTGACACTTTCTTGTAATGGGCGCATTGCACGCCGCACACTATAAACCGCCAGACCAATACCTTGATGAGTATCCCCCCAGTTTGTGACATGTTTGATGTCTCGAGTGTTTTGTGGAAAAATGTGCAGCAAGTTGCTGAGTGGGTCTAATGTGCAATACCTAGTTATTCTGACCAATCGCAAGCAAGCTAGGCGGCATAATGGCATAGTGGTGCCTGCATAGTGGCACAGTGGCAATGTGGCGCCTGTTAGTGGCACAGTGGCAATGTGGCGCCTGTTAGTGGCACAGTGGCAATGTGGCGCATGTTAGTGGCACAGTGGCAATGTGGCGCATGTTAGTGGCACAATGGCAATGTGGCGCCTGTTAATGGCGTAGTGGAAAGGTGGCGCCTGCTACATCTTGGCATATTGGTGTTGGATCCAAATATGGCTTAATGATATTTCTACATCGAACTTAATGCCTAGGTGATGCTATTTGGCATGGGGCGGCGTAATGGCCCTGGCCAAATTAGGGTTTGGCATATCAAAACCCTAAGTGGCGCGCGCGACTAGGTGGCGCGGCATGGTGGCATCTTGGCAAATACTACCTTGGCCGTTTTGCTCAATGAAACCATGACAAGGCTATAATGTGGGCATATCCATAGACGATCATGGGTAATCATAATATGACGCGGGCGCCATTCTTTAGGGTCTCCTGGGTCCCACATGGATTGTGGCATGTTGTGGGCCCAGAGTGGCATAATTGGGCCATGACTAGGGTTTCCCTTTGGTTTGAGCAAGTCCATTGGCATATTGCTGCCGCGGAATGGCATGGCCTGCCAATTGGCATACTGGCGTGATTTGGCAAGTTGGAAAGCCAATTGGCATGGCGCCTGTGACGATTACCAGGCGCGGTTTGGGATGGTTTGTAGGCAATCCCAACACTTGGGCGCAGAATGCAGCAACGTTGTTGGCATGTTGCTTGTGGTGGTATGGTGATGCCTATTTTGGCACGTTGGGGAGCGGCTAAACTTAATAAACCAAGTGGCCAAATCGTACGGCCGTGATTGTTTTTGGAGACTGGCTTGAGCCGTCTAGATTAGATTCCTAATGGAATTAGGCGCATCGACCCACCAACTTCCAATCTTATTAAAAGTGTGTGTGGCGGGTTTTAAGCGATTTGATTGGTTGATGGGAGAGGGGGCCGGCAAGAGAAAGATGGAGTGTGGCCAACGGCCACAGGCGACGCCTATTGGAGCGGTTTAGCCGGATTTGTGGCGTGGCCGCGCCTCTTTTGTCATTGCTCTTTATTTGCCACAAGTCCTCTTTTATTTCTTGTTTTCTGGTAGAACTTTGTTCCTACTAGCCACATGGCGGATAGTTTTCCTAGCTTACCTAGGTTTGGCCTCGACCAATAGGGTTCGAGATATTTGCACAAGGTACAAAAGACCTAATGTTTGCAAATTAATTAGGCCGAAAACTTGAATCTTGTGAGTTATCACAAAATTGAATAAATTTAACAAATTCTGTGTGTTGACACAAAATTCTTTTATTCTCAGAGAGCAGTTAGCGCGTCTTCTGATTGAGCATTTTCATGCAGACCTTAATTTTGATACTTCGGGAAATTCGTGCTACTCAGCTGCGAGTGAACACTAATTTTCATGTCATACCAATACTAAGGGTTCAGCTGGGGAACATAGCATAGGAAAATACTCAATAAACCATACACTAATGAGTAATGCAGACGAGAGCTTTACATAATGTTTGGGATTGTTGCTACATGCACCATTCTGAATAAATATACTGAATTTATAAATACATGTGTGAATAGAGAGGCCCGGGAACTCATTAATTTTAAATGGCTCAGTCCCTTTGCAGACGGCGCATTAAATACAGGGTTTTACAATTTTAGCCCTGAACTAAAAACCACCATCAACACTTACTTAGCATATGTTTCGCAACCTTTGATCATTCTAAAAAAAAATTACAGCTAAACTTGCTTAACATTATGCCAGTGTTGCTCATTGATAGAGTTTAGCAGCCCTTTGCGTGTGGTTATGTGATGAAATCCCTTGTAAATGTATACCCTCTTTCAGTCCGCACATATGCATGTATCCACAAAGATTTTCCTTGCTTTACTCAAAAATTCTTAAAGTTGTATATGCTCGTACCTCATCATTATCAAACTGAAATTGAAAAAAAAAAAGGAAAGGGAGGATGCTAGCGCTAAGAAGCTCGCCACTGTCAAGTATAGTTGATTTCCCACATCTACAACCTCAGCGCTCTTAAAGCTCAGCAAAGATCGCCTCGAGAATGAAAATAGCATTTGGCCTGATTAAACCAGTTCCGAAGAATACTGTGGCAGTTAACCTCCAACATACCCCGATGCGGCACTACAGAAGCGGCATGGTTCAAGCGCTTTTATTATCAATCCTCTTGCAAGCTTGAAGTGTATCACTTGGATGTTGATGTGTTGCTGTGTTTGCAAGGTTGCGCGGAAGTCTGAATTACAAGTTCGAAAATCAGTAAGATCAATGGACGATCACAGGATTGCTAAGTACCCACGGCTTGGCCTCGACTATGGTGTCATTGGGAAGCTGCGCTGGTCACTACAACAACGGTACTATTTTTCCTCTCTACTCAAATATAATTCCGCGCCGATATAGCTTACGTCCGTATTGTTTGTCCAATGAATGATATCAAAGTAGCATGACTTTATTATTGCATGATCTTTGTTTCCCTCATTGACATCTCTGAGCACGACGGCTTGTTTATCTGTTCCTTGCCTGCTCCATCGCTCGACATTCATGCTTTTACTCATTCCATGATTTACTGTACTTTTGTCTTTAATATGCTTTGGCGTTATAAATACTTCAGTTGGCTACATAATAATCCTGGCATTTTTAGGGGCGACCCCAAAAGAATTAGGGGCGACTTTTTTATTCCCAACCCATATACACCGTTAAGGGATGTCCGAAAACGCGGAGAATACGTTAATTCCCTTACATAATCGGAAGGTATTTTGTGCCCGATTATTATAAAGCAATCGGAATCTTAGCAATGATATTATACTACCGATTAATATCGATTTTGTGCCTAACGCGCATCTGGCTTCTATAACAATCGGTAGGAAAAACAACCTCACGAGACTACCGATTGTAAAAGTATAGAAATAATAAATCTTTTGAATTTTGCAATGGTGAAATTTGGGGCTCCTATATAATCGGACGAATAAAAAAATATCTAAGCTAACGATTTAGGGCTTCCCATAATCGGATGGTAAAAGTAACAATTCCTACCGATTATGGTATATTTCAAATTTCCTGCAATGAAGGATTATAGAAAAAACTCATTTTGGGGCAACCTATAATCGGGAGGTTGGGTAATCTATTTATCTTCTGATTATGGCTACATCCAAAACACGAACCAGATGGTTATGGTCGGCTATGTACCTTGAAACTATGGAATTTGGCAAAGGTTCAATTTGGGGCTTCCAATAATCGGTAGGTTATAAGTAACCCCCTTTACCGATTTTGGGCTACTCAACAATCGGTAGCTAATGAGGTGGTATTACCTACCGATTAATAACCGTTTTGATGATAAAACCAAAGTCAACCTAAATTCATTCCATTTCATTTTCTTTTCAACTTCAACTTCAACTCCTCTTCTCCTCTTTCCTTCCGATTGCGAGAGGAAAACTCTCCCCTCTCTCGCTATACATCGTTCATCGTCGAATCGAATCATCGTCGATTATTCTCTATAAAGATGAAAGAAAAGGAACGTAAGAAAGCTCGAACCAAAAACGTAGTGCACGGTGAGGATCCGAATATTGGATTGCATGCCCATAATAAAGAGGTATTAACTCATGAACCTGAAGAACACGAAGAAGATGAAGTCCCTTATGTAGGCGATACCGATAGACAAACTCTCAGGCAACTTGAAATGGCGCCGATTAGGTAAGATTCTACCATTAATTAGGTTTATATTGCTTCAATTCGACGAATCCATGTTTTTTTTTTTAGGGTTTTCGGTTATTACCCAAATTCGGTAGGTTAGGTATTGTTTTAAACTTCTGATTGTGGTCGAATTCTTCATTTCACGAGAACATTTGTCATATTCGGGTGGTAAATATTTAGTTTTCCTACCGATTATATAACGTTTTTCATTATTGATGCCTAAATCGATCATAATCGGAATCTAATTGTGTTTTTGCCTTCCGAATATACTAGGGAAGAACAAGTATTAGAGACACAATAATCGGGTGATATATTTTGTAATTTCCTTCCGATTGTTTAGGCTGAACCACTTGAGTAATTTCTGGACACAAAGTGATGCATATTCGGTAGAAATTAGTTTTGTGAGGCTTCCGATTGTGATGCATTCGGAAGGGTGGACTTTTTATAACTTTCGATTATTGGTATTCGGAGGGTTATATTGAAATTTAGCTTCCGATTATTGTTTGTAGATAAACATATTCGAACACCAAAAAATTTATTTTGTTTCCGATTATACGTATTCGGTAGCTTTAGGTGTACTTATATTTACGATTGAGCGTAATCGGAGGCAATTGGTTAAATCAACCAATCGAATATGTATATTCGGGAACGTTGGTTTTACATTAACTTCCGATTATATAGTTTACTAACCTGTTGTACTTTCTTTTGTTGTTTAGGGATAGGCGAGGTAAAAAAAATCGAAGATGCAATTGTCTCATCTAGTGCAAGGAAGGAAAGGCGTCAGAACTTGACAGCTAGTGCAAGGAGAGCTAGGACTGCTAAAGCCGCTTCAAGTGCTCAAGATAGAACTCAACAAGCAAGTCAAGAAGGTGTTCAACCAAGTGCCCCTCAATCAGAACCGGTTCAAGAAGGTTTTCAACCAAGTGCCTCTCAATCACAACCAGTTCAAGAAGGTGTTCAACCAAGTTCCTCTCAATCACAACCAGTTCAAGAAGGTGTTCAACCAAGTGCTCCACAATCACAACCAGAAATTCAACTAGAAGCACCCGAAGATAGAGTACTTGAAGTAGGACAAGGTAGTGGAGCGCAAGAAGAATGAGAAGCCGAAAAGAAAAATCCTCCTCGAAAGAAAGCGAAACACCTTGTCCCACAAAGACTTAAGGTGAGGGATATTCCAGAAGGCGTAATCCTTAGGCTGACGGAGGATGGAGGCCAATTGTTATTTGGATACAAAGACTCCTAGGCCAAAGAAATATATGAAACCGAGGTAATAATCGTTTCCATTTTATTTACCTATTATCTTTTTCTTCGTAATAGTTTTAAGTGTTATATTTTTAGGTTATTTTATTATTTTTTTAACTTATCATGTGTTTAATAGTATCATTCCGATGCGGTTCGTATACTCAAACCGACCGCCGCACCAACAAAAATGCTGGATTGGCCTTTGAAGGATGAATGTGAAAGGTTCAAGAGAATTATTGCAAATTTTGGGTTGGGCGATCTCATGAGAACTCTATGTTGGAACATGACCGGGTGGCTATATCGGCGTTTGTGGAGAGACTTTATCCTGAGACCGACACCTTCCATATGTCGTTTGGGGAGATGACGATTACCCCAAATGATGTTGTGCAAATTGTTAGACTCCCTGTCCATGGCAAAGGTGTTAGGGCTGAGTTCACAAAGCAGTTGGAATGGACCAAACTTTATGCTCTAACTAAAAAGTGTTTGGGTTGGGATGAAGAAACATCAACAACTGAGTTCAAAAGATGCATGAAGTATAGAACTAGAAAGTTCAACATGGGTACTCTGATGGATATGTTCAAGGGCACCAAGGAAAAAGAAGATAAAGGAACTTTAACGGACGAGCAAGTCAACCACGCGGCCACCGCATATCTCCTATGTGTATTTGGATGTGTCATTTTCCCCAATACCAGTGGCAATCGGGTCGACGCCAACCTTTTACAACTTCTGATCCTCTCGATAAAGTGCATGAGTACTCTTGGGGCACGGCATGCCATGCGTGGTTGATGGAAGAGTTGAGAAAGGCGTCGAGGCTTGGAATTAGCCAAGTGGCCGGGAACGTGAGTCTACTACAGGTATTGTTTATTAACTCTACATACTTGGTTATTTTTTTTATTTTTCTACCATTGAAGAATCAATTTCCTAATACTTGCAAAAATGACAATATTGACATGGATCTGCGACCACTTCCCTATCTTGGGATTGGCCATTGAAAAGCCGGCGTGGGAGAAAGGTGACCCTAGAGGAACAAAGTACGTCTTCGATGACAACCATTCTAGGACGAAGGAGCAGCAGCTGATTCGTTTGAGGGAGATTTTGGACTCACTTAATACCCAAGACGTATGCTTTGATCCATACAAGGAAGACCGAGCTGACGGACATATCGCGGGTCGGTCCGATTTGGCACTTTATTTTGGACCGTTGTGGCACCCCACAAGATATGTGATGTACAATGCCTCAAGGGTGATGCGACAACACGGTTTTGTACAAGGTATACCAAAGGACCAAATCCATGACAATTTCACTTTGGAGCTAGAGCACTGCAAGTCTGATAAAGATTCTATCACGGTGGTTTACAAGGGTTCACCATCCTATAAATTCCATTGGGATAGAAGGGCGCATTACTTGATCAACCAAGGAAGGGCAGCCAACCAAGGTTTTGAAAATGCTCCCAACTATATGGATTGGTACCGGAATGTTTCTCATCTTCGTGTAATCCGTGATCTTAAAGCAAAGCCCGATTCGTACAAGAGTATCCTCAAAGAGAAACCTGCGGGTTTTGATAGATTGGTATGTATTGTTTTATTAATTTAGTTTAATATTATGGGTCAAAATAGAGTAATAACCGTTTGATGGTATGCTATGTTTTAAAACAGATGAGCAGGTTCAAGCATTTATCCAAATGGTGCACTGATTGCATAAAGTCCGGAGAGCCTGTGTCAATTGAGAAGATAAAAAAGCACCAAGAGTTGATTGATAACGTTGACAATGAGGAGTATGCATCTCAGTTCGGGGAAAAATTGCAAAAGAAACCTACAACCAAGGTGAACAAAAGAACTCGGGCGTCATCGAGCACTCAAGTTGATGAAACCAATGATGATGTTGGTCCAAGTCGTAGAGGTAGTAAAGCTGGCAAAGTCAAAGCAAATAGGAAAAACTAAACTCTCGGTGTTTTGTTAACTTTATGGATAACTTTGCTTATGTCGGATTTAACTTTGTTTATGTCGGATTATGTCGTTTGTGTCGGATTATAAGTTGGTACGTTATGTTTATGGTTTGTGAATGGTTCGTTTTATGAATTATGAATGGTTTTATTGCTATCTTTATGCATTTAACGATGACTCGCAAGCGAATCACATGCAGAGATATGAAACTGTTGAATTTTATCCAAACAATCGGAAGGTTACTTTATATACATAGCTCCCGATTCTGGGGATATTTGCAATTTTATTGTCAGAATCGGGAGCTATTTATATTATGTACCTACCGAATCTGGGTATTTTGCAAAAAAAACATCAGATTCGGAAGATTATGAATTTCGTTGCCTACCGATTATGCTTTGTGAACAAATAATTTTTGTTCTGTAACCAAACCACACCATATTCGGGAACTAATGTAACTTATTAAACTTCCGATTATTATCATCGGTAGTGTTAGTTTATATTATTCCTACGATTATTCTATGTGAAGAAAATTTTGTTTTCTGTATCCAAACAACACCATAATTGGGAACTAACATGATTCCTTAGCCTCCGATTATGACACTCTAAAGTCCTTTGTGATCTGTAACCAAACAACACCATATTCGGTAACGAGGTGAACTTCTTAAACTTCCGATTATAGTATTCGGTAGGTTTATTTTATATGTTTCCTTCGATTATGACTACGTGAAGAAAATTTTGTTTTCTGTATCCAAACAACGTAACATTCGGAAATTAAATTAACTCATAAAGTGTTCGATTGTGATAATCGGTTGCTTATTTAACCAAATAAACTACCGCGTATAAATAATCGGTAGGCTGTTATATTAATAATATTCCGATTGTAGCCATTACATAAAGACCTTAACGTTACAATCACTTTAAAACCACTCTTACAATCACTTAAAAGTATTAAAACAGATCATAACTTCCAGTGACCATAGAAATTGTCCCTCTTGATTTTGTAGCATCCTTCATGTTCAAATCGTTTCCCGTAGAGGTCCACATACCGGCGATCCGCAAGATTTCTCTAAAATTACGAATGAGTAACAAGTTAGTACTCACTTATATTAATGTGAGCCGGAGTTACAAAGATACTTACTCATTTTTCATACGTCCACCAAGGAAACGCGTTCCTAACAAATCGTTCCTCATCTTCAAGTTTGTCAATCTCCTTATCGAGTGTCTTCATTCTCATCTTAATGTCATTGGATGATCTCCTTATTCGATTACCATCTAACGCCTCAAATACCATTAAAATACGGTTCCATAGCTGATCTTGGGATTCCGATTTGTGGAGCTTGTGAACACGATCATGAGCAGTTACCACAACGTACACTCTATAAATAACACAATCTTCTTCTTCGGCAAAAGCAATATCCATGTTTTTGTTTTCAAAGTTAGAACTGAAGAGAGGAAAGAGTTTGGTGCAATTGGGTTGATAGATATGAGTTTCTTTATATAGGTTTAGGGTCCAATGGCTCTTTTTCTTTTTCCCCAAAACTCCAACGGCTATTTCTTAAATTTGGTTTAAACTGCAACGGCTAATTTGACGTAGGTTGAATCTTGGGAAACCAATAATCGGTAGGTATTTAAGTTAGAATATCTACCGATTATGGTAGCTTTCAAAATTTTTAAAAAAAAAAAAGGATTTTAGAAAAACTCATTTTGGGGAAACCTATAATCGGTAGGTTTTGGAACCAATTTGACGTCCGATTATGGCTACATTCAAATCACGAACCACATGGTTATGCCTGGCTCTGTACCCTCTAAACCTATGGATTTTGGCACAGGTTGGATTTGGGGCTTCGTATAATCGGACGATAAGAAGTAAAAAACGCTACCGATTATGGTAGATTTCAAAATTCATCACATGAAGGATTTTAGAAAAAAACTCATTTTGGGGCAACCTATAATCGGTAGGTTGTGGAACCTATTTGGCTTACGATTATGGCTACATCCAAATCACGAACCACATGGTTATGCCTGGCTCTGTACACTCAAAACCAATGGAATTTGGCAAGGGTTCGATCTGGGGCTCCTTATAATCGGTAGGTTGTTAAGTTGTTAACTCTACCGATTATGGTATATTTCAAATTCCCTTACATGAAGGATTTTAGAAAAAACTCATTTTGGGGCAACCCATAATCGGATGGTTTGGTAATATATTTAACTCCCGATTAAAGCTGCATCCAAAACACGAACCAAGTGGTTATGGCTGGCTGTGTACACTCAAAACCTATGAAATATGGCAAAGGTTGGATCTGGCTCGTTATAATCGGTGGGTTATATAATTATATACCCTACCGATTATGGTAGATTTCAAAATTCATTACGTGAAGGATTTTAGAAAAAACTCATTTTGGGGCAACTTATAATCGGTAGTGTATGTAACCTATTAGGCTTCCGATTATGGCTACATCCACAGCTCAAGCCAAGTGGTTATGGTTGGCTCTGCACCCCTCAAAACCTATGGAATTTGGCCAAGGTTGAATATGGGGCTCCTTATAATCGGTAGTCTTACAAGTTGGATAAGCTACCGATTATAAAAGGGATTATTAGTCGAAGTATCTACATTATAATCGGTAGGTACCGATTCACCTTTAACCTACCGATTCACCTTTAACCTACCGATTATGGTGTAGGCTCCCGATTATATAAGGGCATATTGGCCATTACGAAAAATCGAAGATAAGGGGTAGCTTAGATTTACGTTTGGGTGACCTTTTTTGTCTTTTAGTGTCGCCCCTAATTTTTTTGGGGTCGCCCCTAAAAATGCGACCATAATAATACTAGTTTTCACATGGAATAGATTATATTACAGAATGGGCTTGAAGCGCCAAAGTACAATGAACACAGGTCACCTAGAAATATGCTTAAGTTGTCGATCTCGTAGATTCACCATTTGGTACTAAGCTAACAAAGTGATGCATATCAAAAGCGCTTGCGAGGCAGGATATTTTGATCCATATCCTGTTGATTTTTGCATCCCTAGTCCAACTGAGAAGATACGTGCGTACCGGAGAATTATAAAAAATAATTGTATGACGTTAAACCAGATCAAGTTCCCAAGGTGCACCATGATTAGTTGAACATCTTACAAATATAATATACTATTTTATTTTCTATTCTTATTTTAATTAAGCAGAAGTTAGGAGCATTGAAATGATTAACCCCACGTTTAAGAGTTAACGCGCCCATCTTATGTATTTAGCCAATTAAAAGCATGAAATCTCTAAGTTAAAGCTTGCTTGAATTTGATATCTGCCCTTCATGAAATATTCATGTCATCTAGTCGCATGCGTAGGTTTATCGCCTTATTAATTTTAAGCATCAATATTATTTTCTATTGAATATCATGATCGGTTATGCAACAAAAAATCTAGTAAAGTGCTCCAGGCACCATGCTAGCAAGGGTCATAGAGGCCGCTTGAACAAATACAAATTTACAAAAGGCCACGAAATCCGATCGAGCCGACAATACAAATTTACAAAAGGCTACGGGAATGCCAAAGGCGCCCGGTCGGCTGACAAATCTACAAAAGTCTACGGGAATTCCAAAGGCGCCCGGTCGGCTGACAAATCTACAAAAGGCTACGGGAATGCCAAAGGCGCCCGGTCGGATGACAAATCTACAAAAGGCTACGGGAATGCCAAAGGCGCCCGGTCGGCTGACAAATCTACAAAAGGCTACGGGAATGCCAAAGGCACCCGGTCGGATGACGATTATACAAAAGGCCGCGAAATCCGATCGAGCCGACATTACAGATTTACAAAAAAGCGACGGGTTGATATACTCATCCGATCGGCCACAGATCTACAAAAAGGCGACGGGTTGCTCCGCGCATCCGATCGGCTACATATATACAAAAAGGCGACAGGTTGCTACGCGCATCCGATCAGCCACAGATTTACAAAAAAGGCGACGGGTTGATATCCTCATCCGATCGGCCACAGAGCTACAAAAAGGCGACGGGTTGCTCCGCGCATCCGATCGTCCACGGATTTACAAGAAGGCGACGGGTTGTTCGCGCATCCGATCGGCCACAGATTTACAAAAAGGCGACGGGTTGGTATACTCATCCGATCAGCCACGGATATAGAGAAAAGAAGGGTGACGGGTTGCCCCGCGCATCCGATCGGCCACAGATTTACAAAAAAGGCGACGGGTTGATATACTCATCCGATCGACCACAGATCTACAAAAAAGCGGCGGGTTGCTCCACACATCCGATCGGCCACAGATTTACAAGAAGGCGACGGGTTGTTCCGTGTATCCGATCGGTCACAGATTTACAAAAAGGCGATAGGTTGATATACTCATCCGATTGGCCACAGATCTACAAAAAGGCGACGGGTTGCTCCGCGCATCCAATCGGCCACAGATTTACAAGAAGGCGACGGGTTGTTTCGCGCATCCGATCGGCCACAGATTTACAAAAAGGCGAGGGGTTGGTATACTCATCCGATCGTCCACAGATATACACGAAAAAAAAAAAGAAAAAAAAAATAAAAAAGAAGGGTGACGGGTTGCCCCGCGCATCCGATTGGCCACAGATTTACAAAAAAGGCGACGGGTTGATATACTCATCCGATCGGCCACAGATCTACAAAAAGGCGGCAGGTTGCTCCGCGCATCCGATCGGCCACAGATTTACAAGAAGGCGACGGGTTGTTCCGCGCATCCGATCGGTCACAGATTTATAAAAAGGCGACGTGTTGGTATACTCATCTGATCGGCCACAGATATACAAAAAAAATGGCGATGGGTTGCTCCGCGCATCCGATCAGCTATAGAAAAGGGGAGTGGGCGCGTTTAATATACGCTCCACCCATCCCTACCAAGGCGAAGCACCAAACGCCGCGTTCCGTTGAAAATAAAAAGAAGGGAGCAGGCGTGTTTTACAACCTAGCTCCAACATTGCCAAACGACACGTTTCACCTATCCAAAAAAAGGGAACAACACTGGGACTACCCGCATAAGTTTAGCCGGCTATCAACGCACGACAACGGGCAGTATCTACATCCAGAGTCTCTACCATTAAACGCGCCTACTCACAAAACACTCGCAGAAGCCAAATCCCGATCAGCTTCGTCTACCAACTTGCGGATGTCGTCCATAATCTTGTCAGACGACTATGACCCCCGCGCAAGTGAGACAGTCTCTTCATGATCGTCATAAGCTTTACACGCCTAGTCTTAATGAATCACCCTAAGGGCCCACAACATGACCACCTCCTCTTTCAACACTAATAAGCGTACTAGTTCATCCTGAAGGTAAGATGGAGATATGAATGCAGATAAGACTGCCATGATCAAGGTATATCCAAGAAGCTATGGAGTCACTCGATCAGAGATATGAAGATGAAAACCAGATATGAGGCAGCATATAATGGGTACTTCAGGATGGCATCATCATAGGACAATGACTACTGTTAAAAAGTATAACTTAAGACAAGACATGATGTGACTACCGGGTCATTTGACAATTGACCCAGTAGTCAGGGGACTAATGTTGATACATGAAAATTATTTCCCCTTAGAAGGGCTAGGGAGCCCCTAAAGAGGAGGAAAACCCAACACAAAATATGGGGACTTGGGGACTAAGACCCAAGTCCACTAGAAAGTATCCATAAGGTGAAAAGGATAAGGAGGGAATTAATGGAAAAGTAGAAGGTTATATTAGAGGAGTGGCATTACTAGTAGTTTAGGAGGTTTAGGACATGTGTCATAATGTCATAAAAGGAAGGACTACTAGGAAAGCCTATAAAAGGAGGCATATGGTATAATGGAAGGGGATCTTTTTCTCTTTTTCTTTCTATCTCTTCTTTGGGAATTGAGTGTGTTGAGGCAAGGACTTGTAGAACCAAAATCAAAATCACCCCTCAACACGAATCCCTTGTGGTGGCGAAAGCATTCTCCATGCAGGAAACAGGCTACTGGAACTAAAAGGTACGCATGACAATATTACTATGATGCTTGTTGATTTCTCGAATGCTTTTAATCTGGTGGACAGGACAACCCTGATTAGTGAGGTAAGAACTAAATGTCCCAGTATCTCTCGGTGGGTCGAGTTTTGCTATTCTCGGACTGCTAGACCATACTATAATGAGAACATTTTGTCATTAGCTCAGGGCGTTCAGCAGGGTGATCCCCTTGGACCGCTTCTTTTTGCATTAGTTCTTCACCCCCTGGTCCATAAGATTGCTGAGAAATGTTCTCTTGATATGCATGCCTGGTATCTCGATGATGGGACCATCATTGGCGATACGCTGGAAGTGTCAAAAGCTCTTAAGATCATCCAGCAAGAAGGAGGTGCAAGAGGCTTGCACTTAAACATCAGGAAAATAGAACTTTTCTGGCGCAAACTGCATATCCGAGGAGCTTTCTGGTAGATGTTTTCCCAGCAACTATCGGCAGGCCTTCTAATTGTGTCAAGTTGCTTGGAGGGCCTGTCAGCCTTGACAACCAATTTTGCAACCTTGAGAAAACAATCCACTTAATGAATTATGTGAGGCAGTTGAAAGACCCGCAGAGTGATCTCTTACTTTTACGAAAATGCACCGGTGTTTCGAGGTTGTATTTCACTTTGCGGACCACAAGCCCCGAAGTCCTGCAGGCTGCAAAAACCCATTATGATCAACACTTGATGCAATATCTTCAGCATTTGATCACAAGTCACGGGGCTGGATTTGGTCCCCTTCAACAAAGGCTTGTCACTCTGCCTCTTAAACATGGAGGGTTTGGTGTATATACAATGGCTGACACAAGCCAGTTCTGTTATTTGGCATCGCATACTCAAACTCAGCACTTGCAGAATACTATGAAACTCAAACTCAAACTCAAACTCGCATACACAAGCCAGTTCTGTTTTTGAGTTCCATTGAAATGTCAGCACCAAGCCACGCGTATCAATATGCTCTCAACCAGTTCTTACAGGCCTGTGGTCTTTCTTCCTTCAACGTCAACTCCACTGCCCCACATCCTATGAAAGTTTTGGCAGCACAATTTTTCGATGTTGTTAAGAGAGAGATTCCAGCTAAGTTCAACTTGTTAGCGTGAGATGCAGCTTTGTGGCAGAGCAATAAACTTGACCATGCTATGGACTATTTGAAAGCTATTCTCATTCCTGGCCTTAACCAATCACTTGAGCCGCGGCAGTTCCGTGCAATTGCTCACTATCGGTTAGGCATACCATTATTTCCTGAAGATAGCAGTTGTTCATGTTGTGGTCGTGCTATGGACGTCTTTGGAGACCACGCACTTCATTGTGCAAGCGAAGTTGGTCTTAAATTTAGGCACAACTTGGTACGGGATGTCATTATGGACATTTGCTATAGGTCTGGCGTTACAGCTGGGAAAGAAGTCCCTTTAGGCTTTTTATCTGACAATGATAACGCTATCAGGCCTGCCGACATCCTCATATATAATTGGGTCAATGGACAAGATACTTGCTTCGACGTCACCGGAGTTTCACCATTTTCAGGCGGAGGGATTCGTAACTTTACACCTGGCCATGCCATTTCTGCGACAGTTGTTCGTAAGCACAACAAGTATTTAGACAAGTGCACATCACAGGGATATCAGTTTTGCGCCTTGGCTTTCTCGACTTTGGGTGAGCTTGGAGATGACCTCGTTATTCTGTTGAGGATATTGAAGAATTGTCTAACCAACTATGATGTTAAAAACAAAGTAGGGGGTTTGCTTTTCCATAGGGTAGGTTTGGCTATCCAAAAGGGCGTTGGTGCAAAGATTGTTGCGCGACTCCCACCCATTCATGTGTAATTAACTCTCTTTGTTTCTCTTAATAAAAGCCTTGAATGGCGTCTCTTTTTCCTCAACTCAGGGTGTCCAACAAGGTGACCCACTTGGCCCTTTTTTGTTCGCATTAGCACTTCATCCACTTGTCTGCCAAATTGCTTCTCAATGTTCACTATATCTTCACGCCTGGTATCTTGATGATGGCACCATCATTGGTGACACAATGGAGGTTTCAAAAGCACTTGGTATAATTCAACGTGAAGGTGCTTCAAGAGGATTACATTTAAACATAAACAAGACTGAAATTTTCTGGCCTTCTACACACCCTAGAAGCCTTGAACTAGATGTATTTTCTGCTAATATAAGTAGGCCATCCAAAGGTGTGAAACTATTAGGAGGTCCAGTCAGTTTGGACACTTAATTTTGTAGCGACATGGTGATGTATAGGGCAGACAAAACTATAAGTCTTATGGACAATGTTAAGAAGTTGAAAGACCCACATAGTGAGCTCTTACTTCTGTGCAGCTGCCCTGGTGTTTCAAGGCTATATTTCAATTTACGAACTACAAATCCTCAGGTCATCCAAGCAGCAACAAGCCACTTTGATCAACATTTGATGAATTATATTCGTCTTCTGATTACCGGGGATGGCGCTGGTTTTGGTCCTCTTCAACAGAGACTTGCAACTATACCTATGAAAGACGGTGGCTTTAGAGTATACACAATGGCTGATACAGGCCATTACTGCTAACTTGCTTCATACATTCAGACTCAAATCTTGCAGCACACTATTCTACAGTCCATTGATACGACAGTACCAAGTCCCAACTTTCATTTTGCGCTTCACAATTTCATGCAGACTTGTGGCCTCACTCCTTCAACCTTTAATGTCAATAACACTTCCCCTCATCCTATGAAAACACTGGCAGTACGTTATTTTGATGTTATTAAGAGGGGGTTACCCACTAAATTCTGTATGTCCGAGAGGGAAGCAGTCTTATGGCAAAGCAACGGGACCGAGCATGTTATGGATTATTTGAAGACAATACCAATTGCTGGGCTAAATCAAACAATGGGACCAAGAAAATTTCGCGCTGTAGCTCAATACAGATTGGGTATACCCCTTTTCCCTGTTGACAGTTTGTGCACAATCTGTAAACGGCCCATGGATATATTCGGAGACCACGTTGTCCACTGTGCAAGCGAAGTTGGGGTTAAATTACGCCATGATTTTGTACGGGATGTGTTGGTGGATATCTGCTACAAAGAAGGAGTTGTAGACAGGAAAAAAGCACCACTGGGATTGTTGTCGGATCAGCATACCCCTTTGAAGCCCGCAGATATACTTGTACACAGTTGGGAGGATGGCCGAAATACATGTTTTGACGTCACAGGAGTCTCACCCTTTACCGGAAATGGGATTCGAAGCTTCACTCCAGGCCATGCCATTTCTGCAGTTGTTATTCGCAAAAACAATAAATACCTCGCACAACGCATGTCACATGGTTTTGAGCTTAGAGTACTGGCTTTTACTACATTGGGCGAGTTGGGTGACGATATGATTGTCTTCTTGCAGTGATTGAAGAACTGCCTTGGTAGTCATGATGTAAATAGCAAAGTAGGTAGTTTTGTTTTCCGAAGGGTATGGTTGGCTATCCAAAAAGGAGTCGGAGCACAACTTGTTGCCCGACTACCAACCAAATCTGTGTAAAATTTCTTTTTGTATAATAATAATTATTATTATTAATAATAAAAAAACGACTTAAGAATAATAATAATAATAAAATATATATATATATATATACCCCCGGGTGCATTTTCATTAAAAAAAAAAACGGGCACCTAGCTCAGCTGGTCATCCCCGTTCCTTAAAGTTGCATGTGTTCCAGGAGGTCCCATGTTCGAGTCCCCAATGACGTAATATTGCAGGAATTAACATGGAAGGTAGAATTAGCTTGCCCCCCTTGTGTCACAACCTCAGCCCCCAACCCACTTCGGCACCCCCTTGGTTAGGTTACCCATGACTCCATGAGGCTCGCTGGTAGGCTAGCACAGCAACCTGTTCAATTAATGTAATAGCATGTTGTTGGAGCTTAGCTTGTTAGGCTTCCAACTAGTTAATGTAGTACTCTTTATCTAATAAATTTTTTATAATAATAATAATAAAAAAAATAGTGAGATTAGTATACTTGATAGATCCTGAATATCATATAGAAATTTTATTATAGAATATCTTCTAATGTACTTAGAACCAATAAGTTGTAGAAATAGAAATTAGTGTAGAGAACTTAAGTCTAAAATTCATAGTTTCCTTTATAAAGATTCATGTAAGGAAATTAGACTTCCCTCTTGGATAGAACTTAAATTAGTATAGTTGAACCTAGAGCTACAAATTTTAAAGATTAGTTGTAGAAAGACATATAGGTTTGTGTTTCATTTCTTGTGGTTTCGAACTCATTTAAAATGAGTTGTTTCTTTCGCGCGTTTGTAAGTATGGGGAATACTTGCATTTGGTTGAGAGATATTGTTTATCTATAAGGTGGGGAGTTTTGATGACTAGAAGGTGGTTCGAATTTCGAGGACGAAAATGAATAAGGTGGGGAGAATGTAAGGACCCTCAAGCTTGTCAACGCTATTAGACAGGTCAAGAGACGATTAAGTTGTTATTGACTCGATTAATTTAACACGAAACTTAATAGAAATTAACCTAACAACGATTTAGATACTAACTAGTACCATCAGTTAGATCTCGAAAAGTTATGTGAAATGGACTACTCGAACGTGTAGTTTGAATACCGGATGAAGAAGAATTTATCAGATTAGTATGAAGGGCAAACGAGTCTTTTTTCACTTAGACCGCCTTGGCTGTCCATATCCAAGTAATGGGTGCCTTTATCATTTTTTCATTGGTCTTATCAACAAAACCGATCAAAGAGAAACTATTTTCCCTTATTCTTATTCTTTCTTCTTCTTCTCTTTTATGTTCTTCTCTGTTCTTCAGCCGAGCGATGGTTGAGAAATAAATCAGTGATTAGGAGATGATTAAAGAGGAGATGGATTATGCAGTAACTGTCGGTGGTGGTGTTGATTAAGGTAAACGATTCAGAGTTGATAAAAAGAATTTCTGAATTCATCAAAGGTGTGATTTGAGACGATTAAAGAGAAATTAATGAATGGGTTTTAAGTAGCTTAAGGTAAAGAAGAAGTTTATGATGTTAATTTGAGGATTCAGTTATTAAGAAGAACTTTAATTGAGAAATCGAGAAATTAGGGTTTTTGTAATTGAATATGAATAAGAAGAAGTTAGAAGATGGGTTTGTTCTTAATTGGTGTTTGATGGAAGCTGTGGGGTTGTTTGAGGATTGAATCAGAGAGTTAGGGTTTCATAAAGGAAACTCAGGGAAGGTTCAAAAGATGAAATTGTTGTTCTAGGAGGATGATTAGAGGTGGGTTTTGTTGATGTAAAGAATTAGGTGGTTGTTTGTGTTAGAATCAGATAAGTTCAGATTTGGGAATTGAATAAGGTTTGGTCAAGAATAGATGGTGATGAAGATCGATGGGTTGCTAAAGTGAATTCAATTGCTTGAGTTGAACTGTGTTTGAGGTAATTTATCTTAATTGAAGTAGTTCAAGTTGAATTGTTTTGGTTTCATAATTTGTATGATTGTGAATTGAACTGAGATGATGAGGATATGGATTTAGATGTGAACTGGTGTTATTATGAATTAAGGGAAAGAAAAATAGTTAGTGCTGGAGTTGTAATTAGTGTAATTGGTAAACGCTGGTTTAATGTTGCAGGTGTTAGTACTGAACTGTTGATAATAGAGTTAGTGATTTAGGAATTGAGAATACAGGTTGTGATGGTGGTGTTGAATTGAGTTCAAGGCAGTGGTATGAGATGCATTTGTGTTTGCTCAGCTGATAGTGGTGTTAAGCCTTAAGTATGGCTGTTGGAGTAATTAAAATGAGTTTATTATGGATGTGTGAATTGTTGATAATGCTGAAGTGAAGAGTGTATATATTAGAACTAGAACTGCAGTGAAGATATGGATGTACGGGTGGTGGATTAATTTGTTGGAAGAAACTGATACTGCTTGTGGTGATGGGTTTGTTTATGCTGAGGTTGAAATTCTGTTAGTAGTGAAGTGTAATCAAATGGGAGTTGTAGTTGAGGTTTGAGTGTTGTTTGAGTTGAAGCTTTGTGGATATCGCAGCTACTGCATTTATAGGTAAGCTAAACTTGTATTTGTAATTAAATTATGAAGTACAACTTAATTGGATTGTATAGTGTTTGTATGAACTTTTGTTCTTGAAATTTAGACCTATTAGTCATCCCAGTCAGTTTAGCTGACTCAATTTGTTTAGCTGACTTAAATGACTCAGATTATCTGACTGAGTTGAATCAGTTTAACTCAGTGATCAGATCAGTGAACCTTGACTAAGTTGAATCCTTTGACTAGTCTTGACCTTTGACTTGACTTGGGCTGGACCTTGACCTTGACTTTAGACGTTGAACGTCAGTTGACCCCATGGACTGTTAGTTGACTCTTTTAGACTGGGCCTTAGATTAACGGGCCGGTTTAGTGGACTTGTGCTTATCACCATGTTTTCTTAGTTTGATATTTTGGACCTCTTGTGGTCTGCTTTAGTCTTTGACTTCTTCTACAAAGTTGTAGATGTTCATAAGACTTACCTATTGGACTATTGAACCAACCTAATTGAATTAGTAAACCTTAGATGTTCTAAAGGTAGAGGATAAAAAGGTGTAGAACCATAAATGGGCTTAGAACCGTTAGATATTTCACTTAGTTTATAATTATAACTTGTATGAGATTATGTTATGAGCTTGGTGTGAGCCTTTTGTCTAGATTCTTAGAGATCTTGTATGATTAACAGTTAGTCTTTATTAACAGTCATCAAAAGAGGTGGGAATTTACATTTATCTCTTTTGTGACCATTGTTGTTTTCTTTTACAAAAGTTTACGTTTATTAAACTCATGCATCGTCTGGTTGCGCTTTCCATGCATTGTTTAATTTAAATTACGATGTTCATGTTGGTTCTTTTAGTCTTTTTGATTGTTTGTATTATTTTCTGGATGTTCTGTTAATTCTTTTAATCTTTCCGTGGTTTGGAAAGGACCTGTATTGTTTAGCTTGTTATTATGAATTGTTGGGAAATGAGGATTTCCATCCGTGGTATATAGGATACGCTCCTTCATTTTTATTTTATGCATATCTTGGCGTGTAATTGTCACCAAGATTATCTAGGTGTGTAATTGTCACCAATATTACTGTGTGTAAATGTCACCACAGAGATATTTGTTTGCGGTGTGTAAATGTCACCATAAAGATAATTTTGTACAGAAGGAGTTAGTTTCATATACATGTTTGTTCAATTCAGAGAGTTGGTTATCTTTTAAAGTTTGGGAAAACATGTATTGTTTTCCAATCCCCACTTTCAGTTTCAGAAACAGATCAACATGTGCACGTGGCGATGAAAGCTTCGAGGAATTAGTTACGTTAGTTAGTTAGCTTCCGCTATGTTTATTTTTTGTTTATATTATGTTTCTAAATCAACTCACTATTGAATATGTGTCATTTGAGAAGAGTTCTTGTATTTATTTCAGAGAGGGTTTAGATACGGGTTAATCTTTGCTTAGAACTTCTAAATTATTTCTTAAGTTGTCGATTTTGATCCTTAGTGCCTCTTTTTATAGTTAATCTTTTGGATTAGTCAGCTGCTAGCTTTGGGGGCGCTACAAATGCATCCTTAATCCGTTGTGTTAGGAGTACTATTGTGAGTTAAGCTCGTTTTCAACAAGTATTTCATCCTCTTGACAAAGTTTCTCAGTCTTGTTTATACATACTTCTTTCGAAGATTGACTTGTATTAGCCGAGACATCATATCCAATATTTTGGTTCTTCAGCAGAGTTTCTTTGTCAGATATCTTTAACTTTCCTACAAGATAGCTTCGAGAAAGTAGAGGCAGATCATTGGCTTCTATTATGGTATGTTTCTTAGACTCGTATCTGGATGGTAACGATTAGAGAATCTTTCATACTATTTCCTTTTCAGGCATAGCCTTTCCAAGAGAGAAAGAGGCATTGACAATCTCAGAAAGTTTAAAGTTAAACTCCTCGAAGGAAACGTTATCATCCATTTTAAGATATTCCCATTCCGAAGAAAGAGAAAGAAGTCGTGCTTCCCCTTCAGAATCGTTTTCTTCAAATACAGTCTCAAGAATATCCCATGCTTCTTTAGAAGTTTTACATGACAGAACATGATATAGAAGATCATGACTTACTACATGTATTATAGCATTCAATCCATCAGAATTCTGCTTTGCAAGAGCTCTTTCTTCATAAGTGTAAAGCGCTAAGCGTTTAAACTCATTTTCCGAATATTTTTCTCTCGGTTGTTGATATCCATCTTCGATTAATATCCAAACATTAAAATCTCGGGATTGAAGAAAAGTTCTCATGGCAAATTTCCAAAATGGGTAATTTGTCCCATTAAATCTTGGTGGTACGTTAACTGAATCACACATAGGATTCAGTTCTTATAGGTTGGATCGCACCAAACACAGATTGTTAGATCTTTTCGTGTGTAGGATTCAAATATCGCACAACATATTTTCTTAGCGTGAGAGATTCAATTATTTCCTTAACTTGCGAGATGAGCTTGCGAGATTCATTATTTTCCATAACTCGCGAGAATGTAGCAAGACTTGCGAGAATGTCTCGCGAGAAGGTAGCAAGAGCCTGCGAAATTATCAAAGAGCTCGCGAGAATATGAGCTGTATGTGAGTTGTCATCCACTATGTAAACACCTATATAAAGAGGAGGAGCAGGAGAGAGAAAGGAGGGATAATTTTGGAGAGATAGATTTTTTGTAAAAGGGAGAGACACATTTTAGAGAGAGAAAGATATTATTTTTCTTTATCATCTTCTTCCCCAAATAATTAGATCTAGAGCTCTAGAAAATATCCATTAATGGAGATTTCCAATGTAATATTAATGTAACCTCAACAATCATAGTGAAGAATCGTGGATGTAGATCACATTGATCGAACCACGTAAAAAATCCTTGTGTCCATTTTATAATTTTAGCATTTTAATCTTTATTTTGATTATGAAATAGATTTAGATCTATGAAATATTATGAGGGGTGTAGTGTGGGATTTCCTGCAACTACATATGCGCTAGAAACAGGGACCTACTTGTTAGAGTGAAGAAAATTCAAAGAAATTGAGAAAAGAACAATGTAGAACAACCAACACAATTTAAGAGAAATGTATACAAGAGAAAGAGAAACGGAAATGTTGGGAAGGAGGAGCAGATTTGAAGTGTTATTAACTGTATACAACTTTCTAGATCTGCAAAATATTGAGAAGTTATATTCTCAATGGAGAGTCAAATCATATTCTCAGTGGATTTTCAGTTTATCAAGGGTAAAAATTGAAGATTCGATAGCAAGCATTAGCAGCACGTTCCCTTCAGAGAGATTTGAAATATTTGGGAGAAGTTATTCCCCAAAGAGAAGTAAGAAGTTATTTATCGCAAAGAGCTCGTAGCATACGTTTTCTTCGCAAAGTTCAACCCCTTCGGTAACGACCAAGAAAGGATGATAGCTCGCAAATCCAGCGAAGGAAGAAGCAGTTAACCAATGTCAAAAATTTAGAAGAGGACAAAAACTATGCAAAGAGACGAATTCAAATCTTGATCAACTATTCGACAACAAGTTTCGTCACCAACTCCAGCAAAGAAATCAATGAAGTTGCGAGCAACACAACCAAAGCGAGAAAGAGGATTAACCATATAATCAACTTGTCATCAGCAGTGGTGAACCCATGATGATTCATGAAGAAACCAATGTCAAAGCAGGCACCGTCATCAATGAGTAAAAGTTCCATGCACGTGAAACTTACAATTCAGCTTCGCTACCTAAGAGCAGTGTTATCGACCATCTGCGAAGGAGAAGAGATAAGAATAATGAAGAATCAGATAGCAAATAGAACTAAAGGCTTATCGTGCTTGAATTGTCACAGGTAAGGAACCAACAGAGAAGAAATCAAACACAAAGGATCATTTCGAGCAACCAGTATGATGGAGAAATATAGCAGATAGGTGCAAAGAAAAAGAAGACAATAATATCAAACAATGGAAGGCGAGGAGCTCTCGCAAAAAGCATAGATGAAATAGTATGGCAGGCAAAGAAATATCAACGTGAAGAAAATGCACATGTGCAAATATGTCCATGAAGACTAATGGGAAGACATCATCTTTGAATCACAGGCAACGAATGATTAAACATCTGCGAAGATATCATCTTTGAATCACAGGCAAAGAATTCACAGGCAAATTCTTTGGAGAAAATTGTTGACAGTAAATGAAGAGATAACCAACTCTGCGAAGTTACCGTAGCCGAATGGAGATGATACCTCGTAGATTTTGTACAAAGAATTATTCATGAACAAGGTTATTTCGCCACAGCAACAACAAAGCCACGGGAATTCTAGCCACAACTATAGAAAATAGGATTGAGAGTACTTTTCAGTATGAACAGATACACGCAAAGTGTTTCAACCGAGAAGAGTTAATATAACTTTGACACCAGACTTAATGACGAGCAAAGAAAACAACAAATCCAACAGGACATAAACGGGCAAGAGACGATTGATCAAGATTGACGAACGAGATGACGTCAAAGCTACAAAACTGGACCTCCAGCGAAGCAAAGAATCCAAAAAGGCATGCAGATCAATACCAAACATCTGAAGAAGTGATACTGCTCGCCGAGATGTATACAAGATGACACTCAAAGGTAAAAACCAATAAAAATAGAAAGTTCATGACAGCAAAAGACGCAACCCATCTGCCGATTAACGAATGTAAAAGGCACACAAAGAATCTAAGAGCACGAACAAACTCCAAAGGGGAAGACAAAGAACTCGGGAAAAGAAAAATCCATTGCTTATCAAAGAAAGCATCGGCTTAGGCGAAGACGGGGTTCACTATTACTTCGCGAAAGCATAGAGATTCTGATTTGCGAAAGCATCCCCACTCACATTCTGAAGAGAAGAGACCAGAAAGGAAGAAAGGAAGAAAACAATGACCTTGCGATAGCATCGCCCAAGAGAAGAGACCAGAAAGAAAGCGCAAAGGGTCATCAAAAACAGGTAAAGAAGTTAGCATGGAAATGAATTTTGCAGGTGTAAGAAACAGTAGGAGAAAGCCGCACAGTTGAGAGAAATAAACACATACATACAAGTGAAAGAAAGGAGGAAAGACGCATGGCAGAAAGAAACGACGGATGTATTACTTTATCACTACCACGGAGCAAAGTTAATGTAGCAAATAATGGAGAAGGATCAGTTCAAGAGCTATCGGCCAAGGAGGAGTTCAAAGCTGCCCAGAGAGAATCGAGGAATAACAATAGCAACAAAGTCAACCAATAAAACCCACATAATGAGACGCAAGCTCTTAACGTGAAGAGGAGCACGATTTAGAGGCAATTAGCATTACCAGCAGCAAGAAAAGTGATATTCGAACGATTATGCAAAGGAATGAAGCACTAGCCATTCACAATATCTTATTTCATTATCATATAGATTTTTACCACGAACAAATAAGGGAGGAGAGTTTTCGCAAAGTAAAGACATGATTACATCAGAACCAAAGTAACAGGAAATGAAGAAGAAAAGATGAAGATAAGAATTATACCAAGGGCGATTACAAAAGAACAACCCATACAAATTATGTCGCTCCTTCACAAATTATGGTTTGCACAGATGGTCGTTTGCGAAGAGAACAAGCTTGGTGTCGCGAGTTCGAATCCCACCTTATGCATATTTTTTCGCATATTTTTGAACTTCCAAGAGTGGAGTAAAGTTATAGTATTGTGTGATTCTTTCACAAGCAGCAAGTAGCCCAGATGGTTAGAGAAGGGGCATGCAAACTAGAGGTCGCGAGTTCGAGTCTTCCCCTTCGCAAAGAATTTTTTGCTTTGCAAATGTTCACTTCGCAAACATTTGCTGCATGAATATACACCTCGCAAATGATTGCTTCAAATAAATTTTCTTCACGAGAAGTCATCTTCGCAAATATACTTCTTATTTCGCAAAGAGAAAATAGGTGATTATTTTAAAACACATCGCAGAGGCGGGGCTAGCACGGTTGGTCGGGAAGCATGGATACAAGTAGAAGGTCGCAGGATCAATTCTTGCTTCTCACACGTTTATTTTTGTTATGCGAAATTTCGCATAGACTTTGCCTATTTCGCAAGGAAGAAAGTTGATGATTATCTCGCAAATTAATTTCGCAAGAGAGGGTTAGAACAGTTGGTATCTTTGCGAGAATATGCAAGAGGCAGGTCAAGGGTTCAAATCTCATTTCTCACACTTCTTTTTCTGCGAGATAACTATATTTTGTGCGAGAGACAACAACGCTGAACAAACCACAAGAGCTAAGTACCACTTTCCTTGAACATTTTCTTTACTTCTACAGAAAATAAAAGATTTTTGATTTGTTTACAAAAAATTGATTCAATCGCAAGATTACAAATATTACTAAAATTTCAAGATTATAAAGACTTCAAAATTACAAAAGTTTCTAGATTTCAAAATTACAAAAAACCCAGAAAATTCAATTTATATATTTCTCTAGAATATTTCTTTTATAATTTCGCAAAAGTAATGGAAATGCGATAACTTCGCAAAGATAATGAATTGACAAAAATGATTGAATGAGTGAATGGGACGAACCTTTATGGCGTACACCCTAGTTCGCGAATGATATTTCGTAAGAGGCAAATGTAAGACCTAAAGTGCGTCATATAAGGGAGTATCTCTTGACATGGCTCAGGGAAAAGGTTACACCGCTCCCGGAACTCGAGTCATGGAGATTTGGGGCCCATGAAAGCCTATCCGGAAGAGGTACCTTGGATTCCCAACTATATATATATAAGGTTATACCCTGGTTGGGCGACCGAGGGTCTCTTCCAAGGAGTCAGCGTATGACCAAGGCGCCGAGGTACACGGTTGAGTCAAGAGTGCGGGGAGCATGGAACTTCCTTACCACTCTTGACAAGTCTTGGCACATCTTTGCACTCGGCCCGAAGAAAACTCCACTTAGGGTGCGATCTCGTAACCATAAGCCCTATAGGTATAAGGGATAAGAGGTGCGAAAACAACTGCTTCTGTTGTTAAGACCAGGATGGGAGGAGCTAGTCTTGTATGGCCGATGTACGCCTCCTTGAAGGGGCAACCAGGAGATGATAAGGGCGCCACCCTCCATTAGGGAGCTGATAAGTGTCAAAAGACGCAAATGTCATGAGGCTTTATTTTCGCAAGGAAATTTAGGCTTGTCATATTTGTGCAATGATCCTGAAGAGGCAATAATACAAAAGACAAAGGTAAGACGAGATCAATGGGTCTTTACATGAAAGTGTAAAGACGTCCCGCGATTTCGTCGCAAGACGGCAATGTCATGGGACTTTATGTTCGCGAGAATATTTAGGCCTGTCATATTGTCGCAATAATGAGGGTGGCATAATAAGACCTTTAACTAGGAAGGCAAAATAAGACCACACAAGAAAAATGATAAGGCAAGACCAATGGGTCATTACATGAAAATGTAAAGACGTCCTGCGATCTTGTCGCAATGACAATATTCAACATAAACATTTTGAATGTACGTAACAGAGACTTTTCATCGCAAAAAAGATTACATGTGCAGGAATAAGAAAAGACGAAACACAAGTAAGAACTTGCGAGGAACAATGAATACGCAAAGAGTAATGCATATACTAGAGACGAAATCAGAGAAATGACGAACGGAAGCAATTTGAAGCTACATCAATTTTAAAGCGGCAAAATGAGCTAAGTATTTTACAAAATTTCGTGAGAATTATTCAAAACTTCGCAGAGATATTCAGAATTTCGCAGAATTATTAAGAATCTCGCAGAATGTGATTATTTTATAAGATAAGCAACTTGAAGAGATTATACTATCGCATGAGCACAAAGCATGAGACAGAGGCAAGATAAGAATAAAGAAACAACTCACTCATTTAACATTTTCTTAAGGATTCTACCCTCATAGATAAAGAACAGAGGCAACTATGGATAACCAAGAAAACATTTTATGTTCTTTATCTTCTCGGCAAGAATCACTTCCAAAGAAGATATTCACCAATGAACAACAAGAATCCTCACCAAAAATGGAATAATAACCCATGAACAGAGGCAATACTTCTTATACTTCTTCAAGGATACTTCATACTTCGCATACTTCAAGAGATAATACTTCTTATTCACTTCGCAAAGCTTCGGAACTTCGCAAAAGAATAGAGGCAAGTACGTACTTTTCAAGTCCAATATTCTTCCGCTCGTTCCTTCATCAACAAAGATCAAAGATTACTACAACAACAGATTTTTCCTTAAAGATCGCTCTTCAAGCAATATTCAAGGAAAAAGAGGCAAGATGTAGGATTCAAATATCGCACAACATATTTTCTTAGCGTGAGAGATTCAATTATTTCCTTAACTTGCGAGATGAGCTTGCGAGATGAGCTTGCGAGATTCATTATTTTCCATAACTCGCGAGAATGTAGCAAGACTTGCGAGAATGTCTCGCGAGAAGGTAGCAAGAGCCTGCGAAATTATCAAAGAGCTCGCGAGAATATGAGCTGTATGTGAGCTGTCATCCACTATGTAAACACCTATATAAAGAGGAGGAGCAGGAGAGAGAAAGGAGGGATAATTTTGGAGAGATAGATTTTTTGTAAAAGGGAGAGACACATTTTAGAGAGAGAAAGATATTATTTTTCTTTATCATCTTCTTCCCCAAATAATTAGATCTAGAGCTCTAGAAAATATCCATTAATGGAGATTTCCAATGTAATATTAATGTAACCTCAACAATCATAGTGAAGAATCGTGGATGTAGATCACATTGATCGAACCACGTAAAAAATCCTTGTGTCCATTTTATAATTTTAGCATTTTAATCTTTATTTTGATTATGAAATAGATTTAGATCTATGAAATATTATGAGGGGTGTAGTGTGGGATTTCCTGCAACTACATCGTGTTTGCCTGCTCTGATACCAATTGAAAAGACAAGGGTACCCAAATACACCACAATCTTTAATTTATCCACCTATAAGTCCTCTTACCGAAAATGATTGTCTATGGACAAAGTCGATACAATACTACAAATCGGTATTCACACTTTGTGTGATCGTCTATGGATACAAGATCGAGACAATACAACAATCAAAGCGTGATTACTTGATAATAGGTTCGGACTTAACCAAACTCTATAGGATCAGTATCAAGTAATACCGAGTTAACGTTTGTGTATTTACTTTAAATTATAATAAGAACAATTATAATTGTGGAAAAGAAAAGTAAATGACACAGCAAGATTTTGTTAACGAGGAAACCGCAAATGCAGAAAAACCCCGGGACCTAGTCCAGAATTGAATACTCTCAGAATTAAGCCGCTATACAAAATCTAAACCAACTTCGTATAGTTGAGACCAAGCAACTAAACCTATAGTTCACTTAGTTTCTCCAGTATCCCTGCGCTTCGGACATTCAATAAGTGCACGCACTGGAACAATTCCTTTGGATCGTATTCCAAACAGTAAAGGAACAACAAATCTGTTTGGTAACAACTCTCTTGATTCTTTCAGATGAAGATATCTCAAGTCATATGGAAAGGCTCTTCCGTTTAACCAATAAAATCCTTTGTCTGGTTAGATCAATCTATCCAACAACTACCGAAGTAGCAGAGTTTAGATTTGCAATCAATCTATATAGAATCAAATAAGAAACTATAAGGTGATACCGATCTTACACAACTAAACAATCGAATAAATCCGATTCTACTTGGATCCCAGGAGATCAAGGTTTGTGCACACCTAAAGATATAGAAACCAAATCAAAAATCTTCTTTGTCTTCAAATCTTCTTTAATCTTCAATAAACACATGCACAACACCACTTGAATCTCTTGTGATCAATCACACACAGAACGGAGTCTGTTAACAATGGATTATCACAAGACGTCTTTAGATCTACAAACAGTTCTAAAGATCCCGTCGACACTTCGATCTAGTTTGAGTGAATCTTATATCAGAAGAGAAGATTCTCAAGAATAAAAAAACTAGGTGCAATCAAATTTCAACAACCGTTAGTCAATCAAATCAATCGAAAACTAAAATAAACTGAATTATCTAGTTTCCCACCAACGGTACTCGTAGATCGCTTCTTGATCCCACAGAAGTCATTAATGAGCAGTCGTAAGATATTTCGCCTAATTAGGGTACTTTCCTCTCCGATTAGACGGCTCCACCAGAAACAACAAGAAGATGAAGTTTGCCTGGATCTTAGGATAGTTTGCTCGAAATGCAAACTTGGGTATTTATAGACCAAGGATGTTTGGACACCAAGGAATTTCCAAAACCGAATTATTCTTAAGATATGCAATAAATGCCCAAACTCGGTTTTCATAATTCCTGGAAATGCTATGTCCGATATTTCCAAAATCTCACTAGAAAATCTCCAATTAGTAAATGCACATTACCAATTTTTATTTTCCAGAGATATGCATTTAATTGCTAGTAATTAAAAGCATATAAAACTAACAACCTTAATTAAAAGATACTTAATTTATTTCGGTCCGGGATCTCCTTGAGTTATTAAGGAATATCTTTGAACAATAAAAGATAAGAGTTACTGAACATGTTCAAAGTTTGTCGATATCTTTTCTTTGTAAATCCTTTTTCATATTTACAATCTTGGAATCGATTATACCACACTTCCAAACAAGTTTAGAATTGGTTCATCTGTATTCCAAGAACAACTATGTGATTGATCAAATATCAATTCACTAATCATGGGTTTACGGTTTTACCAAACACAAGGATCGATTCTACCTTAACATGGTTACTGGGACCGGTTACATCAGTTACCAGGATCGGTTACATCAATTACCAGGAACGGTTACCATATTCTCATGGTATTACTTGTGATCGGTTACACAAGTCACTAGGATCGGTTACACCAATTACCAAGATCGGTTACACCAATTACTAGGACCCGGTTCGCCAATTACAAGGATCGATTACACAACTCTTTTGTGATCGGTCACACCAATTACTAGGATCGGTCACACCAATTACAAATATCGATCATACCATCTTAGGTGATTACTTAGGATCGTTTACACTAATAAAAGTCATATCAATACATAAGTCAGGCACTGTGATTAGTTTTACCAAGATACACAACAAGTTATGATCGATTCTACTAACTCACACATATTGGTAATCCAAAGATATACAATGAATAACAATACCAATAAGCCTAATGATTTCCCTTTCGATTCGTAAAACAAGTTCATGAATGTACTTCCTTTAAATAAATGTAAACATTGTTTCCTAGAGTATAATCATTCACAGCTTCGCAATTATGTTTTCAATATAGCACGACTTGAAAGATACGTTAGGAATGAAACAGTTCAAGTCAAAATATTACTAACCTCAAGAGGAAAGATGATGTCGTTGTTGTAGCTTGTAGCTTGTTACTTCTTCACATTCTTCAAGTCTTCGAGTAATACTTGTATGTCTCATAATCCTAATCTTTCTAATCTAACTTATACGAAGTTGTCTCTAGTACATAATCAAGTGACTCTTTAAATGAGTTTTGACTTACTAAACTATGACAACCAAACTTGACATACCAACGCTTGGTGGGTTCAACCGAGCTATGCTCTAACAATCATGTTCTCCTTTAGATTTACTGAGTCAACCCGTAGCTTGTCATTCTTAGAAATAGTGTTTTCACATTACCGTAATTGTAGCACCATAGATGGAAAACTTTCCCGCTTTCTCAAATCCAAGAATATAGTCAAAATACAGTCGAACCTCGATAAATGAATGCCTTCGGGACCAAGAAAAAATATTCGTTTAGCGGGGTTATTTATTTATCGATAAATAAATAAAATATTCATTTACCGATAAACAAATATTTATTCATTTAGACAATATTTTCTTAATTAAGAAGTTAAATTGTATAGGAAAAAATGTATAAGTATACTTAGGAAATATTGGTCAATATTCTTATCAATAATTCAATTAACATTCATTTTATTTTGATTTTATATTAGTGTACATTCAAAGTTCAATCGTTAATATACGTGTAGAATAAGTACGGAACTCTGTATCGAGACCACTAATCCGATTATATGAATTGAATACGTAGAGTTTAAGAAAATGCATGTACCATGGAAAACTATGTATACAGAATACTCATAGTTCAATTAAAAAATCCATACTACTTTATCTTTTTTGAGTTCATTCCTACATATATTTTTATGTAAAATTTTGATTATGTAATTTGATTTATTTTTATATATTTTTTATATATAATTCAGTGATTATTCGTTTATATTTCTATAGGGCCTTTAAGGATCCAATTTTTTTTATTCATTAATGCATTAAGCGAGGTTATTCATTTATCACCTTGGCCCAAGTCGGAACCGGAGACAATTATTCATTTGGCGAGTTTATTCATTTATCGAACATTCGTTTATCGAGGTTCGACTGTAGTCAATCCGGATTATATGCTTCATATCCTACAAATATGGAAGCTAAAAGATCCCCATACCTCCAAAGTGTTGTATAATCCTATTAGATATCCTGCAAAAAACTCAAACCCTAAATCTCATAAGACTTTCTGCAAGAAGGTTTGTCTAGTCCAAAAACTAAGTGAAGAAATGACATCTTCCCAAAACAATCACGTGGAGAATCTTAACTCAAGTATGCAGTCTACAAGAATTGGATCCAACTCAATGTGACCAATAAGAAGAATCATTGCCACTGCTCAAGTTTCTTCTAATGAATATACAGACGAACCTCGATAAACGAATGTTCGATAAATGAATAACCTCGCCAAATGAATAATTTTCTCCGGTCCCGACTTGGGCCAAGGTGATAAATGAATAACCTCGCTTAATGCATTAATGAATAAAAAAAAATTGGATCCTTAAAGGCCCTATAGAAATATAAACGAATAATCACTGAATTATATATAAAAAAATATATAAAAATAAACCAAAATACATAATCATAAAATTTTACATAAAAATATATGTAGGAATGAACTCAAAAAAGATAAAGTAGTATGGATTTTTTAATTGAACTATGAGTATTCTGTATACATAGTTTTCCATGGTACATGCATTTTCTTAAACTCTACGTATTCAATTCATATAATCGTATTAGTGGTCTCGATACAGAGTTCCGTACTTATTCTACACGTATATTAACGATTGAACTTTGAATGTACACTAATATAAAATCAAAATAAAATGAATGTTAATTGAATTATTGATAAGAATATTGACCAATATTTCCTAAGTATACTTATACATTTTTTCCTATACAATTTAACTTCTTAATTAAGAAAATATTGTCTAAATGAATAAATATTTGTTTATCGATAAATGAATATTTTATTTATTTATCGATAAATAAATAACCCCGCTAAACGAATATTTTTCTTGGTCCCGAGGGCATTCATTTATCGAGGTTCGACTGTACTTTTAGTCTGCTTGGAAAAATCATGTTCAAAAAGCCTTTGGACCATAAGGACGTGAAAAAAGAAATCAATGCAAGGTGGAGGAGCTACATGAAATATGAGAACATCACAAAAGGAACTAACTTATTCCTTTTCCGCTTTCAGCAAAAGGATTCTTGTGATGGAGTTCGTGCAAAAACTTGGGATATCTTGGGTCACTTGTTGTCTCCAATAAGTTATGACCCAAACATATCAATCAAAGAGCATAAGTTTGAATTCCATACTTGGAGTGTGAAACTTAGAAATCTAGGGAATATTATTTTGAATGACAAATTGATCACTGAGATTTGTAAGGACATGGGTAAAAAGGTTCTACCAAAAGGGAGGAAAAAGCTACCAAAAGGAAGTGTCACTAATACTGTATATGTTGAAGTAAATCCCAAATCACCTTTGAGAAGAGGAGGAAACATATGACACAATCTGGCAGATCTATAATGGACAATCATGTCCTTAAATCTTCTCCTCTTTAACAAATGAACACTTTTCTTTTTCCAGATGATGTTATATATAAAATGGAGAAATCTCAAAGAGACTTTTGGTGGGTTAAGAATCAACCAGGGGGTAGTTATCCAATTTCCTTGGATAATATTTGTTGTCATAAGCTTCAGGGAGGTTTAGGTTTTAAAAACCTAAAACCTTTTAATCTTGCTCTATTAGCCAAAACTGCTTGGAATCTCATTCATCACTCTAATGAATTATGGGAAATCATCTTAAAATGTAAGTATTTCAGACATGTTCATGCACTTCATTACCCCAAACCCAAGGAATTTTCTTAGGTATGGAAATGCATCTGTAGGGGTTTAGAAATTATTCGTCTCCATTTTTTCTGGGAAGTTAAATAGGAGATGATATATTGGTGGCATTCAGTGATACTTGGATAGACAAAACCATTGATCTTTTGTGTGTTCCATACCCGAATCCTAATCTTAGAGTGTCTGATTTTATTATAAAATGTTAGAGCATTGCTCGGTCGAACTCACAAGTGTTGCTATATCAAGATTGTTGTCAAATTTAGTTGTAAAAATTATATCTTGATTTCTAGTCTACAATTAGTTAAGTCTCGGACTAGGATAGAAACGTAGTTGAGAAACAAAGGATTACACCAGACATCATTGCGTTTTATTGTTTGAAGGCGGAGATCAACCGAAGCCTTTGGAGAACTTCATCAAAAAAAAGGTAAGTGAAGACTGAACCACCTATTTCTCAAGTTATACTCACTTTCTATCATTTGAGACGATGTCGCATAACTAATTAGACTAGTATGCATAGACAAGAATTTCGAGTCAAGTTTATCTTCATAATTAATTCTCAAAATATATTGACTAAGCTTAATGAATATTTGTTCATACTTGATGAATTTCGGTTAAGGACAATTTATTGTTTGGAATCAAAATAGTGATTCAAGTTTATAAATCGGAAATAGCAGGAACAGTGATATGTGTCATTGGTGTTATTCAGGAATATTTTGAATTGATTTAGATAAATATAGAACTATTATTGACTCAGATACAAGACAGTGGTATCAGTTTTACTGGGAAAACTGTTATACGTCCGAACCCGTATTACATGTATTCGTACAAGTAATGGAGTAGCTATATACATATCGACTTACAGATTGTGTGATACGCATATTCGTATGCACATCATGGGAAATCTGTTTGATTTGTGATCCGGATCGATATGCATACTCGTATGCAAACCATTCTTGAACTGTGGTTACTGAACTGGGGGTGAGTATCCAAACCGGTACGTAAGCTAAAACAGTTCTGTGTTCCTGAACTCTGTAACGTTTCCAAATCGGTACGCAAACCGATTTAGTTCTGTGAACTCCGGAACCGGAAACAGTCTTTGAGTTTCCAAACCGGTACGCAAACTTAAAAAGTTCTGTGAACTCCGGAACTTTGGCTTGGTGGAAAGTTTGCAAATTGGTACGCAAACCTAAAAAGTTTTGTGAACTCCGAAACTCGGTGTTGGTTATAAGTTTCCAAACTGGTATGCGTACTATAACTTAACCGACTCACGAACTACTATGTATTTGTACTCGTACATCTACTAATCACGTCGATTATATTTTCAAGTGTGTTTAAATTATTTCTTCGAGATAATTAGCCTTTGATTAAATCTCTATAAATACTAGACTTATTTGATCACATGTTTGTGACTCAGAATTAATGTCTTATGTGTTCATGAAAATGAAGATTAAGCTTTTAAGTTCAAACCGTCTAGTTTCGGCTAACCATATTGAACATAGTCTTTCTACACGGTTCGGTTACGATTTCACATAGCCAGAGTGTATACCTTTTTTTATGTAAATCAGATTCAAAGTTTCATCTAATGGTGAGTATTGATTGCTTGGTTCCAAAGCTATCTTAGCTTAAACCTAAAGCAACCTAGGCTTTGAATGTCTATAAAAGGGGAACTCCAAGCAACTGGGATCTTTGAATCTTGACACTACTTTTTGGTGTGTCCTAGTTGTATCTAGAGTCGTCCTCTCCAGAAACCCTTTTACGATTTAGCGACTATAAAGACTTTATTGGGATTCGTGAAGCCAGATCTAGTTATCTTTACTTGATAACTCGAGTATCCTGATCTTGATTATTTGTAGAGCTTGCTCCAACGATCAAGATAGATAGTGATCATCAAAGTTCTCTTCGTCTCAGACTTTGTTGATTCCATAAGTTTTATACTTGTGAGGTGAGTAATAATCTAGGATGCACTTCGGGTTGCATAAGTCCGGATTTTGAGGATAGCTAGACTTTGTCGAATTGCTATCGATTTCCATCATCTTGATCTTACGTTTTGATCGTAATCAGGAAATCAATTATATAGGATTAATCTGTGGGAGGCAGATTTGGTTTAAAGTCTTTAATTGAGTTGAAACAACTCTTAGTTGGTGTGAGATCATCTAAGGGAATCAATTGCGCGGAGTCCTGCGGGGATTCAAGATGCGTAAGGAGCGCGACTGTACCTTAATTGGTGGGAGACCTTTTAGGGATCAAATACATTCCAGTCCGAAGTTAATTGGTAGTAGGCTAGTGTCTGTAATGGCTTAATACAATTTGGTGTTCAATCTGGACTAGGTCCCAGGGTTTTTCTGCATTTGCGGTTTCCTCATTAACAAAACTTCGGGTGTCTGTGTTATTTCTTTTTCAGCATTATATTTTTTTATCTTTATAGTTGAAATATCACAGGTTGTACGTTGATCAATCATAGTAGAGACATTCGACCTAGTTTATTGGATACGACTTGATTGATTGTTGGACATTGGTCTTTGGTACCGTCCAAGTAATCTCTTTGTGATTAGGTTCACGAAACTGTTTCTATAAACGTTCTAATCACTAGAGAGAGAGATATAAATCTAGATATTATTCCTTGATTGAGTTCATCTCTCGGAATTGTATTGAGGTTGTCCATACAGATTGCCTAAGAAAAAAGTGGTGGTGTATTTTGGTACCCCCGTGTTTTCATAAAAGATACCAAACAATGGAATATGGATATGATCCAATGCTTTTTTACTCCTGAAAATTGCCAGGAATTTGGCAATACTAGATTGCCTCTAACTAATGAAGATAGATTAGTGTGGCCACATACTAAATCTGGAGTTTTTTCGGTCAAAACTGCCTATAGAGTCATTTCTAGTCATAATAGGCCTCAGCTTAGTCCGTAACAAACCCAAATTTATAAAGATCTTTGGAAAACACATGTTTTTCCCAAGGTCCAACTTTTCCTATGGAAATGCATAGGAAGCATTCTTCCCACTAAGTCTAGAGTTTTTAGATACTCTCCCGACCAGGATGCTTTTTGCTCTCTTTGTGGTGATAACATGTTAGAAACTGCAAAACATATAATTCTTCACTACTCTTTCTCTAAGGAAGTCTGGTCCTTAATTCCTAATGGAAATTTAGTCCTACAAGACATTAATTCTGGTATAGACATCATCTCTTGGGTTTACTGGTATAGACATTATCTCTTGGGTTTGCAAGTGGATTTCTTCTTGTAAGGATATGACAATGTTGTGTCAAGTTCTCATTGTTGCTTGAACCATATGGAGGGATAGATGTTTCAAGACTTTTCAAGGAAAAACAGTAAATGTTGCTGCTACTGCCTACTGCTTCTTATGCCATGAAACTTGCAGGAGAAACAATTCAAGCTGCTATCAATAACCCTATGCCATCCATAACCATATCACTAAATGTTCATGATCCACAAGAAAATCTTCCTAATAATTATGCTATGTTATATTGTGATGCTTCTTACAGATAAAATTCTAATACAATCGGTATTGGCATTTATCTCATTGATGGAACAGGAAACTATGGAGGGTGCAAAACAACTACATGGATAGCTAGAGATCATGAAGAAGTTGAACGCCTTGTTATCCTTAAGGAGAATTTGAATGGGCAAGGAACTTGAAACTAGAAGTTATTTGCATCAATAGTGATGTTAAGAATCTAGTATCTTATTTAAGAAATAAAAATAACCATACCAGCTGGTTTAGTAGCTCTATCCTTGATGATAGCATTTTCATTTTGAACAATTTCATTTTTTTATGAAGTTAGGCATGTTAGTAGAAACTATGAGTTTCTATCTTTAGCTGATGCGACTGCAAAATATTGTAGACAACACAATTGTTCTGGTGAATGGATGGAATCTCATCCATCGTTCATAAACCCAGTATAAACTTCATTTTCATTAATATAATCTCTTTTTTCCTAGCAAAAAAAAAATGATAGTGTTTGAACGTATTTGATATTATTAGTGTTTTTACGATTAGTATAATAAGGGTAAAGATTTATATGGGAAATCAAAATTTAAAAACTATTATTGCTAGAAGAAAAAAATATTTTTTTACTCTAGACAAAGCTAAACAAACTAGACCGAAGTCGACTTTTTTTATAATAAAAGTGGTTTTCCCCCTCACAATTTTTAATTTATTTTCAAATATTCAATTTTAATGTTATTATTATTGCTAAATAAGTTATTTTTATAATTATGATAACCATCTTTTCTAATCAAATAAAATTGTATTTCCAGGAAAATAAATCAAACTGAAACTAAATAAGTTTTTAATAACTAAAAAATATTAGTTAGAAAACAAAATATATAAATATATGGGTACTCTATGTCATCTATAAGATATCAACTTTCAAAAGCTCTTCTTCGATGAGTTTGGTATTGTTATGGCTTTTTGAAAGAAAAAAAACTTTTCAGTTGTGTCGTGTTGCAGGAACAAAACACCTAAACGTTTGGTAAACTTTAATATGAAAAATGTTATAAGCTTAAGAACCAGTAAAATTTTGTTGGTACATTGCTAAATATATTAGACAAGACAGCCAAGGTAGTGATAAACTACAAAGCTGTGTCATATAATGAAAAATTGATGATAAGAAGCCTCTCTCACGAGCCTCTTTAGCAACAAAAAAACCTAATTATTATTATCTCAGTTCCTATCCTTAAACCATGCCTCAAAATTCACAAGACCTTTTATACTCGGTACAAGACTTTTAACCTACCTTGAGATGCTAACAAAACCATCTCATTCATTCAGAGATAACAACTAATTGAACTAAATTAATGAGTAAACATGCTCTAATTAACATTAACTACTTTTCTATTGCAACCACCCAATTAACGTGTAAATTAGGGGCGTTGATGGATATGATAATACCTCTTCCAATTGAAATCCTTATTGGCTTATTCTCAAGGATAAAACTCGGGAAAGTGAGGGCCACATATCTTATTTTTGTCTAGGGATGTGTGCATATCTAAAATATTGTATCCAATGGCTATAAGGTGAGCCCTTACAGGAGTTATCACGAAAATGACCAGTCACAGCATGAATCTTTTGTTATTTTGACTCAAAAAGGGCAATATATTGAGAAAATCAGCTTAACACCAAGCAGGTGAAGAACTGATAAAAGAGATACAAAGAGAGCTTATAAAAATAACTCCCAAATAAAATTGAAAAACAACCCAAAACAAAAACTACCTCATTATAGCATCCTAGTTTTGCAAAACTGTGTTTAAAGAAAAACCCTGAAAAATATCAGTTCCCATACACCAGTTAAAGATGAAAACCTTCACACTATCAATGATTGAATCTAAAGGTTTGTATCTGTCATTGAAAACTCTATCATTCCTCTCAATCCATATTGCCCACCAAATTGCAAAAGGATACAAATCCCAAATTCTTTTCTTAATGGCCATAGCACCACCTTTCTTCCTTCTCCATTCCCAGATAGTATTTCTAACACAATCTTGAAACACCCATTGCGGCTTGTATAAATCAGAAAATAATGCCACATTGATCTTGTGGTTTCACAATGCAAAAATATGTGTTGGTTTGATTTAGCTGCCTTTTTGCACAGCAAGCAACCATTTACCACAAAATAGTTCTTATAGGAGTCCAATGTAGAAGTTGCATTATAACATAAAGTCCATATGAAAACAATCACCTTTTGTGGAATCCAAGGATTCCACACAAACTTATATGGGAACATAATCAAACCCTCATCTTCAAGTGCTTTATAACATTCATCCACAGAGAAACTATGATTACCTGCTTGCCATACTCTCTGATCTTGGCCACTGTTAATATTAATAGTTGGCAACAGATTCAACAGATGAGCCACATCCTCCACTTCAGACTCCTTCAAGGGTCCTGCAAAAAGCCAAGTTCCAGCTATTTGAACTAGAAATTACCAACAAATCTTGTATTGTAGCATCTTTCTTTCTGTTGATTCTATAAAGTGCAGGAAATAAAGACTTTAAAGATTGCCAATTAATCCAATTGTCCTTCCAGAACAAGCACATATCACCACTGTTAACTTGTATTGATGAATTTAACTCCACAGCGTTAGTAGTTTAGTACTCTTTAAGATACCAGTCCACACACTTTTACCAACTGAAGTGTTTGTTTGATTTGGCAAAAATGCTTTCTGATTACCACCAAATTTTGATGAACCACTTTCCTCCATAATGCCTTTTCTTCATTACCATTCCTCCATATCCACTTAGCATGCAATGCTTTGTTCATGATTCTCAGCTTTTTGATACCAACTCCTCCTCTCTCTTTTGGCAAATGCACTGTTTTCCAAGCCACCCAGCTCTTCTTTGATTTCTTGTTTGAAGAACCCCATAAAAATTGCCTCATTATCTTGTCCAGCTACTTCTTAACTGAAACATGAAGCTGAAAAAGTGAGAGATAATAGCATGGTAAGCTGCATAACACATTCTTTATCAGCATTAGTCTTCCTCCTTTTGAGAGATATCTTCTTTGTCATGCACTTAGTTTCTGTTGAAACCTTTGAATAATAACATCCCAAACTCCTATTGCTTTTGACTTACTACCTAATGGGATACCTAAATACTTCATAGGAAATGTAGCAATTGGGCACCCAAAAATTATTGCACTTGCCTCAATATTATTTACAACATTATCAACTCCCACAATTGCACTTTTCTTGAAGTTAATCTTTTTTCATCAATTAGTAAAAAAATTTTACGTTTTTATGGGTATTGAACTTGATATTTACTATATTGTATTATTTAATGTTAAATTTTTGATATATATATTTATACTGTTTCGATTCTCTCCAAATCCCGAATGATTACCCGGATAGTTGACTGAATTTCTATTATGTCGAAATGAAAGTTGATAGCAAACTTTTTGAAACCAACAGTGTAATGGAAAAATATTTACTTTTCCTACGCAAATCTCTCCGAGTAAGCTTTTCAAGAAAACCCAACTTAATTGAGAGAAAAAATAATCATGCACCACCCTTTGCATGGTTCATACGACGAGACACTTCCGCTAAAATGTGTTCCCATGCAAAAGAAGAAAAAAGTAAAGATCGAATATTTACAGTATACCGATCAAATCCGTTAGATTAGTATTGATTGATAGAGCTTTGATCCTGCTTCCAAAAAAAAAAAAAAAACTTCTCAACGACGGCGGAGGCTCGAGCTGGATTATTGATCGACACTGTGGTGACAGAAATGTCTCCAAGGCGATATTCATAGTCATCATGACCCTAATACTTTATAATGTCGTATGACCGCTATGACGAGGAGAGGGTATCCCTTATCCCATTCAGTGTTAGTATTTAGTATTAGGCTTATTGGTAGTAATTAGCTGGGTAGTGAGTGTCTTTATCAATTGTAAGGGATGGGTTAGATTTAGCCATGTGTTGGCTTAGTAGCCGTAGGATTTATTCAGTAGAGTCGAGCCTTATAAGCTCTGAGTCTGTAATGAAACTCTCATCAAAATATTAATCTAAATAGTCGTTCAATCGATTTCATGGCTGGTTCTTCTGAACTAGATGGCTCTCAGGTCTTCAGATCCGAGAGGTTACCATTATTGTTGATGGAAACCCTGTTGTTGTACATCCAGGTACACAACATTTGGTATCATAATCGTTTCGATCTAGGGATTATTGGTATAGAGTTAGGGGAAAAAAATGAAGCCTATAACCATTTCCTTGATCTGCAGACACAATATAGAGATTTGTTCAACGATGTATATTCCCCGAGTGGAAATTATCAGCTTTATAGATTACAGAATGAAATCTCGTTTGCCAGGGTCCGTTGGGAATCCATTAAGGCACCACCATTCGAAGAACAATTCGTTAATAAAGCTTGGATTACGAGAGCTACGAAGAAAGAGGAGGAGGTTTTCATTGTGGATTCGGTACCTAAATTGAGTCAAGAGTCAAGACTCTTCAATAGTGAAAGAAGCTATGGTTACAGAGGCAACGAATACTGAAGAGATAGTTGTAGTTGAAGAATTGATTATTTATTCTGATGAGTTGACTCCATCGGTTGAATAAAAAGAAGATTCAACCATCGCCGTAGTCAAATCAATTTCTCCCCATGTCATTGAAGTGGTTAATTCTTCAGATGTGGAGTTGATTCCTTCTAATGTCGATGAAATCATGGACTTGATTCCTTCATTTTTCTTTGTTGAAGAAGAAGATGTTGATTCACTAATGGTATGAGTTTACAACATCTTCCACCAAGGTCAGTACACGAAGATGTTGTACTAGCGTCTGGAGTTGTTGTTCTCTGTAAGGAGTGCTGATGAATTACAAGCTCAATCATGTTTCTATTTTCAACTCCTCGGTTTTCTTATGCATAATTTCCTTATCCTCAAGGCTACCAGCAATGTTCATAGTCGTCATGGCACTAGTACTCGATGGACATCTACCATTGTTACCTTTACCAGGGAGATTAATGCATGGAAGAGGTGTACGGGGATTCAGAAGTGTTTTTTTGTAAGGACTGCTGATGTTCAATCCTATCATTATTGTCGATAACCCTTCCATTTTTCCGTTTTCATCAACAACAAATCTTTATATTCTCGCAATATCCTCATCCCTTCAACTTGTTGTGAACTGTTGATGAGTAAGAAAATGGATAAAACAGCAAAGACGACAACATTGAAGACATCTCTTTTTTCTTTGATTAGACCCATATTCTGAATTTTGCAAATGAGAAATTTTTTGAATTGAATTTAAGTAGCTTACCCTCTTTATTGTTTGTTTATGTAAGAGAAAAGTGAGATTTAAGAGGATCAATTTTAGCCCTCTGTATAATGATGATTTTTTTTTTTTTTGAAGCATGCATTTTATTAAAAGGAAATTAGTTTACAATTTGTCGTAGGTATGTTGTACCCACAGAATCATGAAATAAAATTTGACTAATAAAAAAATGGGATTTCCTGGTCCCATATTTTGGTTGATGAACTTCCCATTTGACTTCCATCTACCGCATGATTGGGAAAACCATCTGCTGCTTGATTTCCTTCCCTGTAGTTGTGCTAAATAGCAGCCTGCGGGATCTGTCGAAATCTAATTTTTATTTC
>JAJJWW010015686.1:0-47447 GCA_023531295.1 Papaver armeniacum
CACCACATCATTGAAAGCATGGCTCCAATCCAAATGTTGGGATACAGGCCTACAAAACGTTTGTATTCGTAGTTATCTAACTTTGCGCCACCAAAAGCACCGATTATTTTTTTTTTTTGAAGGGGGAAGGGCTCAAAAAGAGCCCAATTATTAAACTACCTCATTAATATTGAGGTTTGAGGAAATACAAAGGGGTGGAGAATCTGCATTCCACCAATTGTTTACATTATTATGCATAGCATACTGGCACAAAGAATGAGCCAGATAGTTTGCATTTTTAGGGACATGTTCAAATTTAACATCATCAAAAGAACTAGTAGCATCTTTGATTTGTAATATCACCGAACGTATACTCCATGGGATCTCCCTGAAATCTCCCAAAACAGAAAGAAGAACATTGCGTCTCCTTCCACTATTATTTTATTGAAGTTGAATCTCTTTCCCAGTTCCATTCCTAGATTGCAAGCCTTAGCCTCAGCCAATAATGAAGATGTAGCATCGAATGTTATAGATGCACAACCTAAAAATCTTCCATGATGGTCTTGTGCTATAGCACCTGCGGCTCCGTTGTTAGGGATAAACGCCGCATCAACATTGATTTTCACATAATTAAGATTGGGTGGAGTCCACTGTTGATTTCTGAGAGATCGAGACGTGCTGGGATATGGGTTGTTTTCCTGACAGAGTTTGAAATCCTGCAAAGCCTTCTTAAGAATCCCAGAAGCAGAGAAGTTCCCTTGGGAAAAAATAATATCATTCCTAGCTTTCCACAGATTCCAAAAAATGCACACTTTCATAATGAAATCAGGAAAAATTTCTTCATCCAGCCATCCACTAATAATCTGATGAACGTTGCCACCATAATTGTTATGATCGAAACCCAAACCAGCCATATTAAAAACCAACATAGATTTGTAACAATCAAAGAATAGATGGGATATAGTTTCTTCAGATTGAGAACAAAAGGTACATGATGTTTGGATATTGTTGATGAATCTGCTGATGTTAGCTTTAACCGCAATACCATTATGTAAAAGTTTCCACAAGAACATATGGATTTTTGGAAGGATAGAAGAACATGACCAATATTTCTTCCAAGGAAAAGCACTAATTTCTGAAGAAGAAGGGATATTACTCAGTAGAAGTTTATAACAGGATTTAGTGGAGAATTTACCTGAAGGAGCACAAGACCAAATAAGAGTATCTTCTGAAGTATCTTCCAAACTCAAATAAATTGAAGTAATGCAAACATTTATATCCTGCGGAAATACTTGGATCAATAACTCTTGGTTCCATGATCTAGAATTCGGAATCATTAGATCAGAAACCCTGTTAATGTTAATATCAAGAGTCTCTGGCCTAGTGAGTAAGTGATCTATATGCTGCACTAACCACGGATCTTCCCAAATATTCACCTTTTCACCATTGGAAATTTGCCAAAATATTTTATTTTCCAGAATGGGACGAATCTCAAGCAGACTGCTCCATGTTGCAGTGCATTTTCCCGGAGTTTCAGCTGTCCAGAAGGAATTATTTTTGAAGTATTTGGCTGATAGAAGTTTTACCCAAACTGCATCTTGGTCTTCCAGAAATCTCCAAGCTAATTTGCAGACTAAAGCTATGTTCATCAGCTCTACGTTTTTAACACCAAGGCCTCCGTCTTCTTTAGATAAATAAACTTTTGACCAATTAATAAAATGTATTTT
This sequence comes from Papaver armeniacum, assembly GCA_023531295.1. Lineage (NCBI taxonomy): Eukaryota > Viridiplantae > Streptophyta > Magnoliopsida > Ranunculales > Papaveraceae > Papaver > Papaver armeniacum. The sequence continues at coordinate 1,707 of JAJJWW010015686.1, forward strand.
CCTCTCTTCAGGAGAGTGTCCCCACCAAAAACATCTCAGAATCTTATCAATTTCTGCCGTTACCCCTTTTGGAAGTAAGCAAATTCCCATAAAAAAGATCGGAATGGAAGATAGAGTAGTCTTCAAAAGAACTGTTCTCCCAGCCGTATTAATATAATGGAATCTCCAACCTGGTAGTCTAGAACCAAATTTGTTGATGAGAAATTCATAACTGCTGATCCTGAAATCAGATTTAAGAGGATAAACACCTAAGTATTTGTCCTCAGGCATCATTTCTTTAACTCCAAGGTCTTGTATGGTTGTTTGCTTTCTTAAGTCAGATATACCATGGCTAAAATAAATTGAAGATTTATTATAGTTAGTGACCCGACTCCGACATATTTGCATATTCTTAAATAGCTTCTTCAAATTATTGACATTGACTCTCGAATGAACTCCAAAGAAGAATAAGTCATCTGCGAACATCAAATGAGAGATTGTAGGAGCCATACAATTGAGTTTATAACCTTGATATAAGCCTTGGGATTCATATTGTTGCATCAGTAAGGAAAGACCCTGCGAGCAAATGTCTCCGTAAGAAACGTCTCATGCCTTTCCGTCATGGCCTAACATATGTAAATCACTTTATGTCACTGTTTCTCCGAGAGCAAGAGCCATAATACACTGCCAAATTGAGTGAGACCGGGTGAAAGAGTCTTTTGTGACCGTGGAAGTCTATAAAAACAGGACTAAGCTACGTTGTTTATCATTTTTCTCTCCTAACGGCTTAACATATGCCTTCTCGTAGTTTTTTTTGTTTTTTAAATAATAAATTTTAATTGTAGGTCTCGCATCTAAGAGTTTTAAATTAATAAAACACTAAAAATAGGTATGAGAGGCAGATTTTCAGTCGCTCAATGTGAATTTTTTCCAAAACGGCTGATATTCAGCCGATTAGTGTCCACTTTCGCCCACTCATTCGTTCCAATGAGTGTATGAGTGATTATTGATGAATGAGTGGGTATTCTCACTCCATAGTAGCACCTAATTTGAGCAAGTCCAGTGATACTCATTCATATTGAATGAGAACACTCACTTCATAGCCCTTGCTCTGAAGAGCGAGTTTTTTATTTCTATGTGATTCATCATTTTATGTCATGGCTTGGCATATGCAATTCACTTAATGCCACTGTCCACTCAGTGGAGTGTGTTATTATGAGGATCGTGACCCTGAAATGACTATTCAAACGACCCTTCTACGCACCCCGTCCTGACTCGCACCCCCACCATTTTCCCCAACTAGGTATCATCACCTCCCTTGTTCCTGAGCAAACATGGGGTTCATTAGCATTGGATGGGGCCACTAGTGTGACGACACGTCGCAGGGAAACAGTGGGGGTGGATTTTGTGGGGTGTAAAGCACTTTCGACTATTCAAAGATGCACAGGCTCATAACTTAAATTGGATTCTGACCATGATACCATTTTTTGACATCTAATTGACAGTGTTATCAGGAGGATCATGAGAGCTCGCACATAGGAGCAGAGATTTTTTTGTGTCAATAGGGGATGAGTGAGGATAAATTTTATTAAAATGAGTTTTTATTTTCACTACTATGTTTGGAAGACGCGCCAAGAAATTTTAGTTTATCACAATCTACTTTGTTTTAAGATAAAATAGTTTGTTAGTTATTTGTACACGAGCTGTTCCAGCTAGGTCAATATGACATGTCAGTCTATCACAAAGTAACTCATTAATTATCTAATATCATAAAATAAAACAAGTGAAGTCAATTGAATAAGCTCTCTGGGTGCATGCAACTAACACTTGTGAGCTTTTACTTTTCTATCAACATGATGGTGGCGGACGGCTGCTGTGAGGGGTAAGGCAGCGACAGTAATAATTGTAAGGAAAAAATTTATTTATATTTGTGCAGATACATAACAGATTTGTTTATCGTTTTCAGAATATAAATAATCTACTCCCTCTGTTTTAAATAATAGGTTGGTCTCGTGTGTAAATTGTACATGAAACCAGCCTATTATTTTGAAATAGGGAAGTAATTAAAAAAGCAGACGATTCTCTAACATGAGGAAAACTTGAGCCTACCAATGGTTTTCTTCCATATACAGATTTCATAATTAAAGGAAGTATATTCACAAAATACTTGTATTTACTGAAGCGTGTATTTACCTCATGGCAGCATACCCTGGTATTCCAACTGAAAGCGGTCTTGGAAGGAGCCAACCCCCAAATAAACTATTTTTCTCCACCGCCAGATCCTCCGCCAATTGATCCTTAGCCATATTTGTTCTCAACATAGAGAAAAATTGCACATAAGTATTCCGCCAAAAGTAGTTTAAACATGATGTTTTGTTTTTAAGAATTTCTTACAAGAAAGACGGTACGTCCTGCAAACGATTTCATTGGTGGAACCGCGTCTCTAAAGTTACAAACATCTCCCACACGGATCTGATTTCTTATATAAAATGGAAAGTACTTTTCTTATAAACAAAATACAAATTGTTAGGTTGGGTCATACCAAACACAAATTGTTAGGTCCCTGTCGTATTTGCATACTCTGATCCAATAAAAATGATGATGGTACCGAGTACAACAATATTTTCGATATAAACCTATACAGACACACCTTGTATAACCTTATTGAAACAATAGCGCTTTAAACATTATTCCAATTAGGTGTACTTGGTAATAGTCAAAGTTCGATATGAACTAACTATAGGATCGTTACCAAAAGTAAATAACTGATGCGTGTCGTTGGTGCAAAAAATTAATTATCGTATTTTCCACTCAATAAATAAATAATATAATGGAAGTAAGGTTCAATCCCACAAACAACAAGGAGTTTTAGTTGTTAAAAAATGTCAAAAAGGGGGTTTTGTAAAAGATTTCAAACAAATAAATAGAAAAACAAATTAAGATGATTATGTTGAAATCAATAAAGACAAATATGATCAAGAAATCCTTCTTCGTTATGAAATATTCCATTTTCTTCGGGATGTATTCGGATTCATGTTGTACATTTATCACAGTAAACATATTTTCTTGAGGATGCAACCAGGTTCATCCTAAATACTTCTGACAAGATTATACAAAAAAAAAACATCTAAAGATTACGTATAAAATCATATTAAAATTATGATATATATATAAATTCAGAATGAAAATATAAAGTTTTACAAGCAAAAAACTTAAAACCCATAGATAGTTTATTTTTTTGTAGCGACCTAGTGCTAAACAACCTAACGAAACCACATAGTCTCAGCTCTTTGTAGTTGTTCACATCATGCCATCCTTCGTTCTTGATTCACCAACTATGTTCATATCACGACCATTTTTCGTACTTAATTTACCAAGAAACTTCGAATCAAGATTATTCTTTGTTCTTGATTCACCAACAGTCTCGACACGCTTTTTCTTCCTGCAACAACTAAATCATATTTCACTCATAATAATAATTTTAAACTTGGGTGAAATTAGACTCATACAGTGGCAACACATGATGCAACCGTTTTCATTCAGTAATAGCATGTGATGTACAAAGATTTCATATAGTGGAATACAAGAGGAAACTAGATTTCATATAGTGGAAACATATGATGAAATCAGTTTCAACCAGTAATAACACAAGATATACAACAAAAGAAATGGACTAATGGATCTACATGAATATAACTACAGACACGGCACAAGAAAATGTCAAACAATATTATGAACTACATGAACACAAAGATACAAAGGACATGGTGGAAGAATTATACTAACAAAATATAACAATAGTAGCCACTGAGCCTACTCCCATGAGCACACCTGGCTCAACCCCATAATTTACATAATAAGAGGAGTTTTTATGAGATCTCTAAACTCTTGAGTGGAGACTCGATCTGCAGAGTCAGGCACCTGGCCACCTGGGCTAATCCTTGTTGGCTTTATAGTCTCACTCTAAATGTTTTTTATTTTCTTTGATTGATCGGTGTAACGAATTTCGAACTTAGGTCACTTGTATTATTACCCAGTAACTTTACTAATGTGTTATAGTAACATCGATCTCAAAATAATGTTTTTACGCGAGCCAAAATCTAACCTGATACCTTTTATCGACATAGGTTAAAGATATATTAAAGATGCCTACCTGTGGTAGGCAAAAAGATACTCTTAGAGATCAAAGAAAAATAAAACAAAGCAACATAGACAGACTCACAAGGGGACAATACCTGGAAAAAAGAAAGAAAAAAAGACTAGCATGGGTGTATTAAATGTATTTTTATAAATAGTTGAGAATCTATATGAGTTTGTGGTATTCAAACTAGAATTTTATAGATTCTACATAAATCCGAGACATTCAGATCTTGGATATTTAATTCCATAAAAATCCGAAGTATTCAAATTAGATATTCAAAAAGCCTTAAAATCTTTGGTATTCAATTTATTTTATGTTTTCATAATCCAAGACTTTTTTGGATTTTTTTGATTTCATTAAGAAAGAAACTATCTTTTTTTGTCGATCCGCGAGTTGTAACCCCAAAAGTATCACTATCCATCCACAAAAAACCCATCAAAACAAAAGTAACACAAAAACCCCATCAAAACAAAAGCAACACAAAACCCCAAAGAATTTGATGAAACCAATTTTGGTTTCATCATAAAATTGATGAAACCAATTTTGAAATTTGGGTTTTTGTATTAATTTTTAAAAATTTTGGGTTTTTGTATCAATTTTGTTTAAGATAGAGTTTTAATGGATCCCAACATTTGAATGGGGTTTTTGTACCACAAGTTTGGTCACCTTGGGTTTTTATGACTAGTTATGTTTTTTTTTCCTCTTCAAATCTCTACCTATGGGAAGAGAATTTTATGGATTCCACTACCTATGGGAAGAGAATTTTACGGATTCTTGAGAGAACATATTTATCCCGAACATAACACTGAGATAACCTATTGTTGATGGTAGTTTTTAGCTTAGGGTTAAAATCGTAAAACCTTGCATCCGATGTGACGTCACTCTGCAAGGAAATAGAGCCACGTGTGCTAACCTCTCCAATGACAAATTTATTGAGCCGCTCAATATACTTACATGAAATTTATCCAGACTGGCGAACCCCAGATGTTCTGTAAATTTCGGCGCCTCGCGCATATTCACTTAATATAAGTTCCTCTGAATGCCTTCTATGCTATGTTCTCCGTTGAACTCTTAATGTTGATATGGCATGACGATTCGTGTTCACTCGCAGTGAGTAGCATGAATCTCCAAGTATCAAGAATAAGATCTCTCGCATAAGGTATTCAATCGTAAAAGCATCTTCGCTCTTGGCAATGAACTTAAAAGAGCTCTGTGTCGACACATAGAATTCAATCAACCTTACAAACTTGCAGAAGTCAGGTTTTCGCGCCTCGCGCAACATACTAGACCTTGCTTGTCAAAAAATTAAGCCTAGGCAAACTAGGTAGTTAATCCGCCATGGATTAGCAGGTGCAAAACCTCGCCCAGAATCAGAAAAAACTGGGAGCCGCAGCAGCAAAGGGAAGTGTGGCCTTGCCATTGGCCACGCCCCATCCTAAACCAGACCTATTTCCCTCGACCAATCAGGTCGATTTAAATCCGCCGCAACACACCGGAAGTGTGGCCACGCCCCAGCTTGCCGGCCCCACTTCCCATCGACCAATCAGGTTGCCCTAAATGCGCCACACGCATTCCGAATGAGGCCGGCCCCATTTTGCTTACCGACCCCCAATTCTTCCAAGGAGAATTCTTCCACGGCGCCTTGGCCACGCCAAGCCCTAATTCTTCTAGGGAGAATTCTTCCACGGCACCTTGGCCACGCCAAGCCCTAATTCTTCCAAGGAGAATTTTTCCAACGGCGCCAAAACTTGGCCACGCCAAATCCTTCCAAGGCGCCAAGATTTGGCCACACCAAATCTTTCCAACCACGCCAAAATCCTTCCAAGGCGCCAAGATTTGGCAACGCCAAACCTTTCCAACCACGCCAAATCTTTCCAACCACACCAAATCTTTCCAACGGCGCCAAACCCTAACTTTGGCTGCGGAGCCAGTTTTTAGCTTTGGTCATACCGCAACGTCTCTGGCATACCACTATGCCGCGACTACTCTCATGCCGCCATGCCATGGCTACGCCACCGGCATGCCATTAGCATGTGGCCGACGCCACTTCACTATACAACAAGATGTGGCTATAATCAATGGCCATCCTTCTTCATGAGATGCAATCTCAGCCATCCAAGTTCGCCAACGAACCGATAAGCTCACGACAGCCAAGACGAGCCTAGCATTACATGCTATTTACCTGCGGCAAGCCTATCAATTTTAACTTGCCACACCTAGAAAAGTGCTACATGTTTCCACGGAAACACTTGAGACATCAAAATATGTCACCTGGCGGGGGATGCTCATCGGGGTATTGGTGCAGCGGTTTCCGGCTGCTGCGGCGTGCAATGCGCCCGATTACAAGAAAGTGTCATGAAGTAGTATAATTAGTGGTGGTGAGAAGTAACGGTGTAAACAATTCATTTCCTTCATCATGGAAGAGTAATGATCGCGGTTACACGAATTCACTTCCTTCATCATGGAAGCATAACATCTGGCAGTTACACGTTACTCTTTTCTTCCACCACTCAATCGTTTCTACTTCCTACGAGACCAGGGTACGTTTCACTATGACTTGTATAAATAGGTTTCGCATATTTCCACCAAAAGGAAGTTTTGGTCGGTAACACACAATATCTAGAACTAACCTGGTAGCTTTCCATCCTGCTTACCAGTTCTACTTTTGTGATACAAGTCATAAAACGCCCATACTTCCAGAATCAACTATTCTAGTCTCAACACTTTCTTCGCTTCCCTCCCTAAGACCAACCCTTCTCCTTCACTTTGTGACCGAAGCAAGCCTGGAACGGCCATTTCTTGGTTTAGGCCAGGATTATACAGATTGATCTCTCGAATCAAAAGTACTCCCGTGCAGTACATTGTTTAGGGTTTAGATTTGTTTCTCACCCACACACCCAAAATTACCAAAATCAGCAGAAACGATTTTCACCCATAAACAATTGACGACCATAGTGGGAGATTAATCTCTCGGTTATAATATCAACTTCCAATTCCTAATTTCATTTTTCAACCCCGATCTCAAGATGGTGGAACTCAGGTCCGGATCAGCAACAAACCTCGATAACACTAGCGCTGAGATTACTCTTGGTATTAACGTTTCTTCAGGTGGCATTAATACGCCACCTGTCAACACCAGCGGCGCGGAAAACATCCCTTCAGGCGTTACACCTCCAGTCACCAGAGCCAGCGCCGCTGCCGCCACCCCCAACGTTTCTTCAAGTGTGACACCTCCAACAGTCACCAGAGTCGCTACTACTCCACCATCAGGACGAGAGACTGGAAGAGCCAGAAGAATCCGATCTCCTCTTACCACTGTTGATTTGATGGAAAGACAAAAGGTTCTCGTAAGGCTCAGACAGACATGGCTACAACTCAGAAAGATATACTTATTTTCCTCAAGACACTAACGGAGCGCGGCTACCACAAGAGTCACGTCAACCCCAGATGGAACTGACAAGGAATACTTTTAACATCCGACGAGGGCACTTCAGCAGGACACGCGTTTATAGATGAAGAGGCTCGCGTTGCTCTTGAACGCCCAGTAGAAAGGAATCAGCAATCCAATTTTATCACACGTGAAGATCAGGAACGACTTCTCCGAAATCGGGTAAAATAAAATCAGCAACTCTCCTGAGTTTACAGATACCCTCTTCCTGTCGGAGCTGCATGATTTCTGGGAACTTCGCCCACAAAATCGTGCAGTCTATGATGAAACATTTATGTGAGATTTTGTATTTCTCCAAGGTGCATCGTCAAGACATATTTGTAGCCCTCAACAGCACTGCATCAGGAAAGCAGTTGTTTCCAGCCAGGGAAGCTGTTCATGAACCCCAACCTCTCCTGGAAAGCACGATTGATAGATGGAACTCGAGACTCCTAACCACTGTTCACTTGAAGGATGTCGAGTTTGACAACACGCTGATTGACGCGGCCTTCGACTTCAACATTGTAACCGTCAAGGCTCTGAGAGTTGCAAGGGAAAATCAAACAGAAGAATCGTATTCTTTCCCATGAGGAGAAAAACATTACTTGCCTACCAACACTATTTGTGATGTCTTCCCGTATGCCGTATCGTATCAATTCGTTTTTCGAAGTCAAGGGTTAATGGCACCCTCACTGGAGTTCTCTCCAGGAGCCGCTTCAACGTTTTGCTCCAGAAGCCGCTTCAACATTCTCTCGGGAAGCCGCTCTGCTTCCAGAGCCAGAAGTCGCTTCAACATTCTCTCGGGAAGCCGCTCTGCTTCCCGAGCCAGAAGCCGCTCTACTTCAACATTCTTTCGGGAAGCCGCTCCGCTTCAACATTCTCTCGGGAAGCCGCTCCGCTTCCAGATCCATAAGCCGCTCCGCTTCAACAGTCTCTCGGGAAGCCGCTCCGCTTTCAGAGCCAGAATCCGCTCCGCTTTAACATTCTCTCGGGAAGCCGCTCCTCTTCCAAAGCCAGAAGATGCTCCGCTTCGACATTCTCTCGAGAAGTCGCTTCTCTTCAATGTTTCGCTCTGGAAACCGCTTCAACATTCTCTCGGGAAGCCGCCCCGCTTCCAGAGCCAGAATCCGCTCTGCTTCAATGTTTCGCTCTGGAAACCGCTTCAACATTCTCTCGGGAAGGCGCTCCGCTTCCAACGACAGAAGTTGCTTCGGCATTCTCTACATAAGCTGCTCCAGGATACGAAGACGAAGCTTCAGCGTTTTGCTCCATAAGCTTCAACGTCCTCTCCAAGAGTCGAAACCACTTCAACGCCACTTCTTCCTGCCAAAGATCTTGCCGCAGCCGCCCCACTCCTTCCTTCCAAAGTTCGTGCACGTAGCCACCACACTCCTCCCTGTCAAGGATCGTGATCACAGCCAGCCAAGGATCGTAGTTGTGGCCACTTTTTGATCCATCTCGCCAAACCTCGTGGTCATGGACAGTTTACTCGCTTACGCATCCAGCCGATCCCTTTGCTTCCATGGACGCCCATGCAATTCCAGCCAACCTATTTTGGTTGCCACGCGGTCTAGTCTCTTCTGATCACATCTGCTGCCAAGAAATGCTGCTGATCGTTTATCGATACCAGCCAGAACTTCACCATTGAAACAACCGCTACAAGGGTAATCCATACTTCTCCATGTTTTAGTTTCACATTTATCGATACTTCTCCAGTCATGTTTTAGTTACAAGAAGTAATAGAGTCACCAGTACGGATGCAAGATGATGATATCCTTATCATGGTCAACTCACCGACCATACTAGATATAAACATGTAAACCACACATGGGGACTGAGGCTCTACATGGGATCCCTTCACTGTCAAAGCTCAGAAGACACGGTCAACCAAAAGTCATAGCCACGACAAGGTCATCCACCCTTCAAAGGTGTAGCGTAAGAATATCATCACCTCTCTGTCTAGAAGGCGCCTGCAACACTTTATGAGGCCGCAGTGGATCCCAAGCCTATTCAGAGAAAACAACTTCGGTAACCAAAGAGAAGTGTGACTGGGGACTACTCATCACGGTCCATCCCCGACAACAATCAATTATTCATGAGATAACTTCAGAGACGAGGCTGAATTTTTTTTTGAAGAGACAGAGGGAGCCACGATTAACGACATAACTCTCTCGCTTCTACTTCTTCGTTATCCAGGGTGTTTCTTCCGTGTGATATTCCAAACATCCCAGCATCACATCCAGGAGAGTATGATAAGGTTGTATCAAATCCCATAGGTGTGGATTCAAGGAGATACAATTAAAGTAGGCTACGCCTGGGGACTGAAGCCTCATTCATGTTTAGAAGCTTAAACGCAGTCACCACCTTACCAGTGAATGCAGCAGAAGCACATCCTCCACGAGAAAATGGGTTCAGGATAATTACACATGGGGACTACCAGAATGGGATGCCTTCACTGCCCTCAACCAGGTTATTTCCGATTTCAACATCATTGATAGGTGTAGAATACACCGTATTTACTATCTAGAGTTTATGCTTTCTTTGCTATTTTTCGTGCGAATTATTTACTTTACGCGTGCTTTTGAGTTACTAGGTACTCTGGAGTCACACGGAGGAAAAGAAACGGGAATTACTCTATCTGGGCCAAAAGGGGCAAAATGGTCATCTCATGGGCGAACATTACCCGGATTCCAGTCAAGGATAAGGGGCAACCAGCTGAAGCTCAAAGAAAATGTTAAGGTTTGTCTTTGTGGTGGCCACTATCATATACAGGGTGCCTATATAGTTTTCACTCATTACCTAGGACTATTTGGTCTATCTCAATCATTTGGATCTGAAATTGAGAAAGGTGAGAAAGAAGAGGCGTTTCAAGGCGAGGGAGACATGGAATTCACAGTGGCTGCTGCTGGAGGAAATCGGATCGAGGAATTACGGAGAGTGGGAGAAGAATTTGATGTTGCCGGAAACCAAATCACGATGGTCTTTGCTACTAAACCGAGAGAAAGGGGTTCGAATTTGAAATGAAGGAGAAAGAGAAGCTGTTGCTACTTCCATGGCAGAGATCGAGATACCTAGAGGAAATAGGGTTTCACTTTTGATTCAATTGGACCAAAGGAATCGAGAAGAAGCAATTGATGGTGGTTTGGGGTTGCCAACAGAACAAGGGAACTTGGGTTCGAATTGGAGATGAAGGATTATGAGATGGTAGAGATGGAAGCCGTGGGTATTCTTGGATGTTTTGGTTCGGGTTATGTGAAGGCGAGGCAGAGAAGATGATAATGGAGAATGGGTTCAGCTCAGATTTCTATTTTGTGTTTCAGGGTTTGAATCGATTAGGGTCTGTGAATGGTGATTGAGCTTGATGAGTGCCTCAGTGGTGGTTCTGATGATGGAAATGTATCCTGGGGTTCAAAGGCTGTGGCAGGCTGAAATGGTGGTGTGGCTGTTGGTACATAGAAGCTTAAGGGAAGTGAAGCATCTGGTGGTGTTGCAGTGGTGCAGCTCTGGGCTGTTGAAGCTGCATTGAAGTTGGATGCTGTGTTTGCTTCAGCTGAGATAGCTTAAAGATGGTTATTGTTGTTGCCATGGCTGAATTTTGAAGCAGTGCTATGGCTTTGTGCAAATGGCAGGTGGGTAGTGGCTTGAGCTGGAGTCTGTGATGGTATAATTTGAGGAGTAATGGAGGTGGCAGCTAAGTATTGCAGGATCTGAATGCTTGAAATAAATAGCTACTGCTGGAACTGGAGTTTCAGGAGCAGGGGCTTACCAGGATTGCAGGTGGTTCAGGGCAATGAGATGGTGGATGGTAGTGTGATGGTGCTGGTGCATGACTGTTGGAGCTGGTTGCAGTGGTGGTTCAGGGATTCTGGCAATTGGCAGTGTCATGAGAAGAGCTGTGAAGGCTAGGCTGTTGTCTCAATGGAGATGGTGGATGCAGTGAAGTTATTGGGTTGTAGTTCAGGCATTGGCAGGCTGGAGGCACTGCAAGTGATAGCAGGGACTCAGATCGTTTGTGGTGTCGGAAGTGATGCAAATGGGTCAGAGTTGATGGCGTCTGAAGTTTGTATGCGGGTGGTGAAATGCCATGAAATTGTGGAGTTTGTGTGTGCAGGCTGTCTTTGTGATGGTTCTGGGATTGTATGTATTGCAGCTCATTGCAGGGTTATTGCAGGTACATTTATTGCCTGGTAGTGTTGGGACTCTCTGGGTTGAGCTAAAGATAGAGCGGAGAGGAGCAGAATATGGCCTGTGGCAGGCTGAAATGGCTGAGGCACAGATGATGTTGCAGGTGCAGCTGAGTTGCAGGGGTTTATGGAGTAGCTGGAGTTGATAGTTGTGCTGGTATAGCAGAATGGGATGTGTGCTGGGAGTTGCAGGCACAGGATGAAAGATTGCAGGATAGCATCAGGGGAGCTGGCAATCTGTGCTTGTGATGTGTGGATGGTGTCAACTGGTGCAGTTGACTTGAGTTGGAGTTGCAAGACAAAGCCATCTTGGCTGGGAATGAAAGTAGCAGTGGCGGCCGTGAACCGAAGCCGTAGCTCGGGTTAGTAATCGGAATGGAGTGATGCTGATGGGAGTATTGTATCAAAGCACTGAGGCCAGGAGACTGAGGCTAAAGCTACAAAGTTGCAGGCTGGTCATGGTTGTGGCAATGCTAGCAGGTGGTAGTGCTGTTTGTGCTAATGGTGGTGGATTGCAGGTTTGAATCGGAAAAAGTATGAGTTGAAGTGGTGGCATTGTTATGAAGCAACGGGGAAGGTGGTGTGTTATGTGAGCCGAGCAAGGAGAATGATGGAATTGCCGGGGCCATAATGGGCGACTAAGGCACCGGAGATGCACAAGGATTGTGCAACACAAAGACAAGCTTTGTGCAATGACACGGTCCGACTCTCCCCGACCCGTCGACTTTCCACGACTCGGTCGACCGAGTTGAATCGTTTCGACCCGTTGACCCGCCGATCCAACTCGTTGACCGGTGACCGGGCGGACTTTGCCCGGTCACGGAGTCATTTTAGGCGACTTTCCGGCCGATTTCCGGCCACAATCCCGGACTTCCGGCGACCGATTTTGGGGCGTATTTTCTACACGAGTTTCTCATCCTTGTGGGCTTGGTGGACTCTCACCTAATGGACTTTGAAGACTTGACCTAATTTTGGAAGGAGAGAAAGGCTATAAAAGGGAGGTTTTCTACAACACATCAGATATCTTTTTGTTTTGGGAATTTTGGAGAGCCACTTTTGTTTACGCTTCTAGGGTTTGGTTTTGTTCTTCTTCTTCCTTGTTTATTATTGAATATTGATGATGATGAACTCCATAGCTATGAGTAGCTAAACTTATTATTGGTTATGGGATAAAAGTTGATTTCTCAACATGCTTTTGATTCAATGAATTAGTTTTGTCTCAAAAGTAATTATTGTTTGTGATTCACAATTAATAGTGTCATAAGATTTGAAAACTTGTTAGGTTGAGTCCGGAATCAATCCGATTTGTGTTCATCTCTAGAGCTATATTAGGGTTTTCAATACGAAAAAGTTGTTTATCCCGATTCTAAGTAGCATAATTGTGGTTAGTGCTTGTAGTGATACATCCTACTAGTCACAAGTGAATCATAACTTTTGTTAAAACGTCTAGTGCTTTTACACATTCGTTTGCATTGATGAGTCTTATTCCATAAATCTTAATGCTCTTAGGGAGTTAAACTTAATTGTGCTTTTACACTTTAGGTTGCTTTCGACGAAGAATTCACATATGCATCTTTTAATGTGGTTGTGATGAAAACGAGGGAATTAACGGGTTATACTTGCGATCAAGATATCCTAGGACTTTTAGTAAATACGAGATTAAAATACCAATTCTAATCATTGATGAAAATACATGTTTGTGAATGATACTATCCCTTGACCAATATCCTCTCCTTATTGATTTCTCAAACTATTTACTTTGCTTCAATTACTTTTATTTTCTTAAACACAACAAACATACCTTGGGTTATTTTAGAAACTGAAATTTACATAACAACAAACGCCTCTCTGTGGATACGAACTCTTCCTTACCTTGTGCTTCATTTAAATTTAGTGCGTAAGAAAGTGAAATTATTTTTGACGGATTGACACACGATTAAATTTTGGCGCCGTTGTCGGGGGGCATACGGCTTGTTATTAAGTTTTTAGTTTCTTTTTACAATTTCGCTTTTATCTTTGCTTTTCGTTTCTTGTCTTGTTTCTCACTTGTTTTGGAGAATTGTTTGCAGGTGCATAATCTCGGCTTCTAAGGATTGGAATTATCCAAGGTGCGGGATAGCTACTAGACGCGGCACAATACTCCAATCAAGTAAAGACACAACGGACGAGCACGAGGAGGAAGTAGGAGAAGAGATTTTCCGACAACGAAGAAGAAGAAATGGGTGATGCAAATCGTTCACTCAAGGACTTAGCTTCTCATAGGCTTGATACACAACGGGGGTGTATTCAAACGAACTCTACTTTTGAGATAAAGCCGGGGTTGCTTAGAGAATTACCTAAATTCCATGGCATGGTGAATGAAGATCCTAACAAACATCTTTTGGACTTCCACACCATTGTCACGGCTATGCTTCCAAAGAAATGTTGAGGCGGATGGTGCAATGTTGAAGGTTTTCCGTTTCTCTTTAATGGATAGTGCTAAGGATTGGTTGTACTATTTACCTCCGGAAGTGTCACAACATGGAATGGGTTGAAGAAACTCTTTTTGGAGAGATATTTTCCTGCATCCAAGGCTACTCAAATTCGCAAAGAAATTTGTGGGATGAAGCAAAACGTGGGAGAATCCTTATATGAATGTTGGGAAAGGTACAAGAGATTGGTTGCAAGCTGCCCTCACCACCAATTTAGTGACGCTATGATCATCCAATACTTCTATGAAGGACTCCAATCAAGTGATAGGAATCTTATTGACGCTGCGGGTGGTGGTGCACTAGTTAGCAAGACGGTGGCACAAGCTAGGGAGTTGATTGAAAACATGGCAGCGAACTCACAACAATTCTTAAGTCGTGGTTCGGATGTGATTCTAAGAAGGGTGAGTGAAGTGAGCGAGGTGGAGGAACTTCGTCAACAAATGGGTAACATGACAACAATGTTGCAACAAGTGGCATCCGCGGTTATACCAACTTCTCCTCAATCTTATGAAGACGAGCAAGCTAATGCAATCTTTCCGAATCAACCAAGACGATATGATCCCTACTCCAACACTTACAATCCGGGATGGAGAGATCACCCCAATTTTAGCTATGCCAACAAACAAGGAGCGGTTCAACAACCTACTTTCAACTCTTCTAGTGGATTTCAACCACAACAACAACAATTTCAGCAACCTCAAGCACAACAATCAATGCAAACTCAAGGTGCTGATATTGATGCAAAGCTTCAAACTTTTATGCAAGGTATTTCCACCATGTTCAAGGAAAGTCAACAAGAGACTAAGAGTGCTATTAAGGAGTTGCAAACACAAATGGGCTCCATGGCGGTTGATATCAACAATTTGAAGGCACAAAATAGTGGGAGACTTCCTTCTCAACCTATTAACCCAAGGGAGGGTGTCAATGCCATTACGTTGAGAAGCGGTACACAACTTGTGCAACCCGAAGTTCTTGATTCGGGCAAGGTGGAGACACCAAAGGAACTGTTTTGGAGGAGAAAGTCGAGGATTCTCCCCAAACTTCTGAGGTACCTATTTCTAACTCTAAAACTCCGGTTTCTACTTATGTTCCTCCTCTACCTTTTCCTCGCATATTTGCAAGTTCTAAGAAGGCGGAACTAGAAAAGGAGATTTTAGACGTTCTTAAAAAGATCCATGTGAACATACCACTCATTGATGCTATCAAGCAAGTTCCAAAGTATGCAAAGGTGTTGAAGGACTTGTGTACCAACAAACAAAGGCTCAAAGGTAATGAAGTGCTTAGTGTGGGGGAGAATGCTTCGGCAATCTTACAACACAAACTCCCACTTAAGTGCAAGGATCCGGGTAGTTTCGACATTCCCGTCAAAATTGGTAACACAACTTTTAACAAAGCTATGTTGGACTTAGGTGCTTCCGTTAATGTTATGCCTGCGTCAATGTATAATTCACTTGATCTTGGTCCTCTTAAAAAGGCGGAAATTGTATTGCAATTAGCCGATCGATCTAATGTCTACCCAATGGGTATTGTTGAGGATGTTCTTGTGCAGGTTAATCAACTTGTATTTCCAGCGGACTTTTGTGTGTTAGAGATGGATGAAGGTGCTCCGGACTCGTCTCTTCCATTGCTTCTTGGGCGTCCTTTCATGAAAACGGCGAAAACCATAATTGATGTGGATAAGGGAACGCTAACTATGGAGTTTGATGGAGAAATAATACGTTTCAACATTTTCGAGACGATGAGATATCCTAGCGATGTCCACTCTTGTTTCTCCATTGATGTGATGGATACATTGGCACAACAAATGTTTGAATTAAACGGTGATGATGCTTTGGAAACCGTGTTAACTACATCCATGGATAATGGTGTAGAGTGTGGTAATGAAGTCAAGGAAGCTCTTGGTGATCTTAATTCACTCCAAGGATGCCCGAAACTCATAATATCTCTTTTATTTCTTTACCATGCAGTGATGAAAAGCTTGTACCTTCAATTATTAAATCTCCGATTTTAGAATTGAAACCTCTTCCCGACCACCTTAAGTACTTGTACTTGGGTGATAATGAAGAGTTACCGGTGATTGTTTCTAACAAGCTTAGTGATTTCTGAGGAGCAAAAACTTCTAAGGGTGCTAAGGAAGTACAAGACGGCCATAGGATGGACAATTGCCGATATCAAGGGTATTAGCCCTGCCGTTTGTATGCACAAAATTCGTTTGGAGGATGATGCAAAGCCTAAAAGGGACGCGCAACGTCGTTTGAATCCTCCCATGATGGAAGTTGTGAAAAAGGAGAGACTCAAGCTTTTGGAAGTGGGTGTTATCTACCCCATATCCGATAGCAAGTGGGTAAGCCCGGTGCAAGTTGTACCAAAGAAATCGGGTGTGACGGTGGTGGAGAATGATAAGAATGAACTTGTCCCAACTCGTGTGCAAACCGGTTGGAGGGTTTGTATTGATTATAGAAAATTGAATGCCACCACTAGAAAAGATCACTTTCCTTTACCTTTTATTGATCAAATGCTTGAACGTTTAGCTGGACACTCATACTATTGCTTTCTTGATGGCTATTCGGGTTATAATCAGATTGTGATAAGCACCGGAGGACCAAGAGAAAACCACTTTCACTTGTCCTTTCGGTACTTTTGCTTATAGAAGGATGCCTTTTGGCTTATGCAATGCTCCGGCTACTTTTCAAAGGTGTATGGTAAGTATCTTTTCGGAATATGTTGAAAACATAATCGAAGTGTTCATGGATGACTTTAGTGTCTTTGGTGATTCTTTTGACCTTTGCTTGAACAATTTGTCTCTAATCCTTGAACGATGTGTTGAAACAAATCTTGTGCTAAATTGGGAGAAGTGCCATTTCATGGTAACTCATGGCATAGTTTTAGGCCATATTATATCTTCTAAAGGCTTGGAAGTCGATAAATCTAAGATAGACCTTATTCGTGCTCTAACCCCTCCCACTACGGTGAGGGAGATACGTTCTTTTCTTGGTCATGCAGGTTTTTATCGTAGGTTCATCAAGGACTTTTCCAAGATAGCATCACCACTATGTAACTTATTGCAAAAAGATGTGGTTTTTAACTTTGATGAGAAATGTATGGCGGCATTCAATCGTTTGAAAGAACTTTTGATTTCAGCCCCTATCATTAAACCACCGGATTGGAGTAAGCCGTTTGAACTCATGTGTGATGCTAGTGATTATGCGGTTGGTGCGGTGCTTGGGCAACGTGTGGGGAAGCTTCCTCATGCTATCTATTATGCTTCTAGAACGTTAAATGAGGCTCAACAAAACTACACAACCACTGAAAAGGAGTTATTAGCCATTGTTTTTGCTTTAGAAAAGTTTCGCTCTTATCTAATTGGTACAAAAGTTGTTGTTTTTTCTGATCATGCAGCGCTTAAGTACTTGCTTACAAAGAAAGAGGCGAAACCGAGGCTCATACGATGGATTTTACTCTTGCAAGAGTTTGATATTGAAATCAAAGACAAGAAAGGGATTGAGAACACCGTTGCGGATCACTTGAGCCGACTTGTGTGGACAAGGAGACTATCCCGTTGCGTGAAAGTTTCCGGATGAGCAACTTTTCTCAATTGCCTTTGGAGAACCATGGTATGCCGATATTGTGAATTACTTAGTTTCTAAACAAATCCCACGTAGAACTTGTCTCGTCTTGAGAGGGACAAACTTAAGAGGTTAGGGAACCAATACATATGGGATGATCCTTACTTATGGAAACATGGTAGTGACCAAGTAATACGAAGGTGCGTGCCCGAATCAATTTAACTCTATCTTGTCTTTTTGTCACTCTTATGCTTGCGGAGGACATTTTGGGAGTAAGAGAACCGCGCACAAGGTACTTGAAAGTGGTTTTTATTGGCCAACTTTGTTTAAGGATGCACATATATTTTGTACAACTTGTGATAGGTGTCAAAGAACCGGCAATCTAGGTGTCCGAAATCAAATGCCACAAACTTTTATTCAATTTATTGAAGTTTTTGATGTATGGGGTATTGATTTTATGGGGCCTTTTGTCAACTCCCATGGAAATTTTTATATCTTACTTGCGGTTGATTATGTCTCGAAATGGGTGGAAGCTAAAGCCACCCCAACTAATGATTCTAAAGTTGTTTCAGATTTCGTGCAAGCTAATATTTTTGCAAGGTTTGGAATTCCAAGGGCGATAATAAGCGATGGGGGTTCTCACTTCAAAAACAGGTTCTTGCAAAGCTTGTTAAGGAAGTACAATGTGTCGCATAAGATTGCAACACCTTATCATCCCCAAACCAATGGACAAGCCGAGGTATCTAACCGGGAGGTGAAATCAATTCTAGAAAAGACGGTGAACCCGACAAGGAAGGATTGGAGCATGCGACTTAATGATGCTTTGTGGGCGTATAGAACCGCATATAAAACACCTATTGGAATGTCTCCTTTTAGGCTTGTGTATGGTAAACCTTGTCACTTACCCGTGGAAATTGAACATAAGGCGTTTTGGGCTATTAAGCAATGCAACATGGAGATGGATGGGGCTGGAAAGCAAAGGAAGTTACAACTCCAAGAGCTAGAGGAGCTCCGCAATGATGCATTTGAGAGTTCACGGATTTACAAAGAAAAGACGAAAGCATTCCATGATAACATGATTTCTAGGAAACAATTTTGCATTGGGCAGAAAGTGCTTTTGTTTAATTCTCGCTTGCAATTATTTCCGGGTAAACTAAGGTCACGATGGATCGGACCTTTTATTGTTACTAATGTGTTTTCTCATGGTGCGGTGGAAATTCGTAGTATAGCTACAGGGAAAGAACTTAAAGTTAATGGGCATAGGTTGAAACCATATTATGAGAACTTCACTTCCGAAGTGGTGGAAGGAGTTAACTTTGTGGATGTGCTCCCTCTGGAGGAGTCATAGGAAGCAAGGAGATAGTCGGGCTGACGACTTTAAACCAAGCGCTAATTGGGAGGCAACCCAAAGGATGAGTATTTCTTGTCTTGTATTTATTTCTTTTCTTGTTTTTAGTTTTACTTTGTTTTTGCTGATTTCTTGCTAGGATTTCCCACCTTGACTTACTTTGGATGATTCAATTTACATTGAGGACAATGTAAAGTTTAAGTGTGGGGGAGCATTTATATGTTTTAGTTTGTTTTATATAAAAAAAAAAAAATCAGAAAAATAGAAAAAACAGAAAAATTTGTGCTTTTTGAACTCCGAAATTTAGAACTTGTGCCTTTAGGATGACACCATTAGTGGATGGAACCATTTTGAATGCAGGAGTTGAGGAACCAATTAACTAAAAGGGACGAACATAGCTCAGAAATCACAAATTATATGATAGTTGTTACCATATCTCGGAATATCACCATATCACATTCTATTTTTATTTTTCCATATTTATCTATTGTTCTCTAAGTGCTTTGGTGGGTCACTAAACATCGACGTGTTATTACTGCTAGGATGAAATAGAGTGGTTGAGTTACTAGAAAAAGAAAAAAAATTTGAAAAAAAAAAAAAAAAAAAAAAGAGAAAAAATTGAATTAAAAAAAAAAAAATGAAAAAATATATGAAAAAAAGAAAAGAGACCGACCATTTAGACCAAAACGGAATAAAAAGACACTTGGGAATAGCAGTATGTGTGAAACGTAGTCCCTGTCTCCGTCGCCTAAACAAGCGTGGAATGCAGGATCCAAGGCAACTATCATGTACTTGCTGACAAGAAGCATGCGCTTGGATCCAAAAGATCTAATCATGCCGTCTACAAAAAAAAAAAAAAAAAAAAAAATATTGTGTTGAATAAAGTCACTTTTGGTTCCCTGGTATATGCCAATTGATTTGATGTAGCATTCAAAGACTAAGTAGCTCAATCCAATAGGATTAGGTTCATCTTAGCAGTGACCTTGAGACGGATATGGGAAACATCGAACACTTGTGAATATTCGCCAACATCTACATCTATATCCATCTTCTTAATCTTTTCATTGTGATTGTGGTTTGTTAGTTTCCGAGTATTGTGGCTTATTCAACTATCTAATTAGAGTTTATTTACTAATATTTGAATTGAATTTGCAAGGTACCTCCTCCTGTAGTCATTTTGGATTCGTTCATTGATTTGTCACGAATAGACGGAGTTTGAAATATAGGTTTTGTGGGTATATCTCTAGTAAACCCTCACGAGACTATAACTCGTCCACTAGGGACACCTAGGGGTTTAAAGGCTTGTTATTTGTGCTAAAAGTGACCGTAGCCTCGACGACACGGAGTTGTTGTATTTTATTGTTTTTGTTTGATTTGCTCGAGGACTAGCAAAGTTTAAGTGTGGGGGAATCTGATAGGTGTAGAATACACCGTATTTACTATCTAGAGTTTATGCTTTCTTTGCTATTTTTCGTGCGAATTATGTACTTTACGCGTGCTTTTGAGTTACTAGGTACTGGAGTCACACGGAGGAAAAGAAACGGAATTACTCTATCCTGGGCCAAAAGGGGCAAAATGGTCATCTCATGGGCGAACATTACCCGGATTCCAAGGTCAAGGATAAGGGGCAACCAGCAAGCTCAAAGAAAAATGTTAAGGCTGTCTCGTGGTGGCCACTATCATATACCAGGGTGCCTATATAGTTTTCACTCATTACCTAGGACTATTTGGTCTATCTCAATCATTTGGATCTGAAATTGAGAAAGGTGAGAAAGAAGAGGCGTTTCAAGGCGAGGGAGACATGGAATTCATGGTGGGTGGCCGCTTCGGAGGAAATTCGGATCGAGGAATTACAGAGTGGGAGAAGAAGTTGATGTTGCGGAAACCAAATCACGAAGTGGGTCGCCGCTACTAAACCGAGAGAAAGGAGTTCGAATTTGAAATGAAGGAGAAAGAGAAGCTGTTGCTACTTCCATGGCAGAGATCGAGATACCTAGAGGAAATAGGGTTTCACTTTTGATTCAATCGGACCAAAGGAATCGAGAAGAAGCAATTGATGGTGGTTTGGGGTTGCCAACAGAACAAGGGAACTTGGGTTCGAATTGGAGATGAAGGATTATGAGATGGTAGAGATGGAAGCCGTGGGTATTCTTGGATGTTTTGGTTCTGGGTTATGTGAAGCTGAGGCAGAGAAGATGATAATGGAGAATGGGTTCAGCTCAGATTTCTATTTTGTGTTTCAGGGTTTGAATCGATAAGGGTCTGTGAATGGTGATTGAGCTTGATGAGTGCCTCAGTGGTGGTTCTGATGATGGAAATGTATCCTCGGATTCAAAGGCTGTGGCAGGCTGAAATGGTGGTGTGCTTGTTGGTACATAGAAGCTTAAGGAAGTGAAGCATCTGGTGGTGTTGCGGTGGTGCGGCTGGGTCATTGAAGCCGCATTGAAGTTGATCTTGTGTTTGCTTCAAATTTGAGATAGCTTAAAGATGAAGTCGTTGTTGCCATGGCTGAATTTTGAAGCAGTGCTTATGGCTTTGTGCAAATGGCAGGTGGGTAGTGGTTTGAGTCGGAGTCTGTGATGGTATAATTTGAGGAGTAATGGAGGTGGCGGCTAAGTATTGCGGGATGCGAATGCTTGAAATAAAATAGCTTGCTGAACTCGGAGTTTCGGGAGCGTGGGCTTACCAGATTGCGGGTGGTTCGTGGCAATGAGATGGTGGATGGTAGTGTGATGGTGTTGGTGCATGACTCGTTGAGCTGGTTGCGGTGGTGGTTCGGGATTCGGCAATTGGCGGTGTCATGAGAAGAGTTTGTGAAGGCTAGGCTGTTGTCTCAATGGAGATAGTGGATGCGGTGAAGTTATTGGGTTGTAGTTTAGGCATTGGCAGGCTGGAGGCACTGCAAGTGATAGCAGGGACTCAGGTCGTTTGTGGTGTCGGAAGTGATGCAAATGGGTCAGAGTTGATGGCGTCTGAAGTTTGTATGCGGGTGGTGAAATGCCATGAAATTGTGGAGCTGTGTGTGCAGGCCTGTGCTGTGATGGTTCTGGGATTGTATGTATTGCAGCTCATTGCAGGGTTATTGCAGGTACATTTATTGCACGGTAGTGTTGGGACTCTCTGGGTTGAGCTAAAGATAGAGCGGAGAGGAGCAGAATATGGCCTGTGGCAGGCTGAAATGGCTGAGGCACAGATGATGTTGCAGGTGCAGCTGAGTTGCAGGGGTTTATGGAGTAGCTGGAGTTGATAGTTGTGCTGGTATAGCAGAATGGGATGTGTCTTTGGGAATTGCAGCACTGGGATGAAAGATTGCGAGGATAGCATCGGGGAGCCGGCAATGCGTGCTTGTGATGTGTGGATGGTGTCAACTCGGTGCGGTTGACTTGAGTTGGAGTTGCAAGACAAAGCCATCTTGGCTGGGAATGAAAGTAACGATGGCGGCCGTGGAACCGAAATGTAGCTCGGGTTAGTAATCGGAATGGAGTGATGCTGATGGGAGTATTGTATCAAAGCACCGAGGCCGGAGGCGAGGCTAAAGCTACAAAGTCAGCAGGCTGGTCATGGTTGTGGCAATGCTAGCAGGTGGTAGTGCTGTTTGTGCTAATGGTGGTGGATTGCAGGTTTGAATCAGAGCAGTATGAGTTGAAGTGGTGGCATTGTTATGAAGCAACAGGGAAGGTGGTGTGTTATGTGAGCTGAGCAAGGAGAATGATGGAATTGCCAGGGCCATAATGGCCGACTAAGGCATCGGAGATGCACAAGGATTGTGCAACACAAAGACAATCCGTGCAATGACTCCGGTCTGACTCTCCCTGACCCGTCTGACTTTCCCTGACTCGGTCTGACCGAGTTGAATCGTTCTGACCCGTTGACCCGGCCGATCCAACTCGTTGACCGGTGACCGGGCGGACTTTGCCGGTCACCGGAGCTGTTTTCCGGCGACTTTCCGGCCGATTTCCGGCCACAATCCCAGACTTCCGACGACCGATTTTGGGGCGTATTTTCTACACGGGTTTCTCATCCTTGTGGGCTTGGTGGACTCTCACCTAATGGACTTTGAAGACTTGACCTAATTTTGGAAGGAGAGAAAGGCTATAAAAGGGAGGTTTTCTACAACACATCAGATATCTTTTTGTTTTGGGAATTTTGGAGAGCCACTTTTGTTTACGCTTCTAGGGTTTGGTTTTGTTCTTCTTCTTCCTTGTTTATTATTGAATATTGATGATGATGAACTCCATAGCTATGAGTAGCTAAACTTATTATTGGTTATGGGATAAAAGTTGATTTCTCAACATGCTTTTGATTCAATGAATTAGTTTTGTCTCAAAGTAATTATTGTTTGTGATTCACAATTAATAGTGTCATAAGATTTGAAAACTTGTTAGGTTGAGTCCGGAATCAATCCGATTTGTGTTCATCTCTAGAGCTATATTAGGGTTTTCAATACGAAAAAGTTGTTTATCCCTGATTCTAAGTAGCATAATTGTGGTTAGTGCTTGTAGTGATACATCCTACTAGTCACAAGTGAATCATAACTTTTGTTAAAACGTCTAGTGCTTTTACACATTCGTTTGCATTGATGAGTCTTATTCCATAAATCTATGCTCTTAGGGAGTTAAACTTAATTGTGCTTTTACACTTTAGGTTGCTTTCGACGAAGAATTCACATATGCATCTTTTAATGTGGTTGTGATGAAAACAGGGAATTAACGGGTTATACTTGCGATCAAGATATCCTAGGACTTTTAGTAAATACGAGATTAAAATACCAATTCTAATCATTGATGAAAATACATGTTTGTGAATGATACTATCCCTTGACCAATATCCTCTCCTTATTGATTTCTCAAACTATTTACTTTGCTTCAATTACTTTTATTTTCTTAAACACAACAAACATACCTTGGGTTATTTTAGAAACTGAAATTTACATAACAACAAACGCCTCTCTGTGGATACGAACTCTTCCTTACCTTGTGCTTCATTTAAATTTAGTGCGTAAGAAAGTGAAATTATTTTTGACGGATTGACACACGATCAATCATCACTGTCAAAGTTTTTAGCTTAGGGTTAAAATCGTAAAACCTTGCATCTGATGTGACGTCACTCTGCAAGGAAATAGATCCACGTGTGCTAACCTCTCCACTGGCAAATTTATTGAGCCGCTCAATATACTTACATGAAAATTATCCAGACTGGCGAACCCCAGATGTTCTGTAAATTTCGGCGCCTCGCGCATATTCACTTAATATAAGTTCCTCTGAATGCCTTCTATGCTATGTTCTCCGGCTGAACTCTTAATGTTGATATGGCATGACGATTCGTGTTCACTCTTGAGAAGAGTAGCATGAATCTCCAAGTATCAAGAATAAGATCTCGCATAAGGTATTCAATCGGAAAAGCATCGCTCTCTCGGCAATGAACTTAAAAGAGCTCGTGTCGACACATAGAATTCAATCAACCTTACTAACTTGCAGAAGTCAGGGTTTCGCGCCTCGGGCAACATACTAGACCTTGCTTGTCAAAAAATTAAGCCTAGGAAAACTAGGTAGTTAATCCACCATGGATTAGAAGGTACAAAACCTCGCCCAGAATCAGAAAAAACTGGGAGCCGCAGCAGCAAAGGGAGGCGTGGCCTTGCCATTGGCCACGCCCCATCCTAAACCGGCCCTATTTTCCTCGACCAATCAGGTCGCTTTAAATCTGCCGCAGCGCACCGGAAGTGTGGCCACGCCCCAGCTTGTCGGCCCCACTTCCAATCGACCAATCAGGTCGCCCTAAATGCGCCACACGCATTCCGAATGAGGCCGGCCCCATTTTGCTTACCGACCCCTAATTCTTCCAAGGAGAATTCTTCCACGGTGCCTTGGACACGCCAAGCCCTAATTCTTCTAGGGAGAATTCTTCCACGGCGCCTTGGCCATGCCAAGCCCTAATTCTTCCAAGGAGAATTTTTCCAACGGCGCCAAAACTTGGCCACGCCAAATCCTTCCAAGGCGCCAAGATTTGGCCACGCCAAATCTTTCCAACCACGCCAAAATCCTTCCAAGGCGCCAAGATTTTGCCACGCCAAACCTTTCCAACCACGCCAAATCTTTCCAACGACGCCAAACCCTAACTTTGGCTGCGGAGCCAGTTTTTAGCTTTGGACATACCGCAACGTCTCTGGCATACCACTATGCCACGGCTACTCTCATGCTTCCATGCCATGGCTACGCCACCGGCATGCCATTAGCATGTGACCGACGCCACTTCACTATACAACAAGATGTGGCCATTATGAATGGCCATCCTTCTTCATGAGATGCAATCTCAGCCATCCAAGTTCACCAACGAACCGATAAGCCAACGACACGTTTTAGGCGACTAGGCAAGACGAGCCTAGCATTACATGCTATTTACCTGCGGCAAGCCTCTCAATTTTAACTTGCCACACGTAGAAAAGTGTTACATGTTTCCACGGAAACACTCGAGACATCAAAATATGTCACAAACTGGGGGATGCTCATCAGGGTATTGGTCTGGAGGTTTACAGCGTGCAGCGTGCAATGCGCCCATTACAAGAAAGTGTCATGAAGTAGGATAATTAGTGGTGGTGAGAAGTAACGGTGTAAACAATTCATTTCCTTCATCATGGAAGAGTAATGACTGACGATTACACGAATTCACTTCCTTCATCATGGAAGCATAACGTCTGGCAGTTACACGTTACTCTTTTCTTCCACCACTCAATCATTTTCACTTCCTAAGAGACCAGGGTACGTTTCACTATGACTTGTATAAATAGGTTTCGCCTATTTCCACCAAAAGAAAGTTTTGGTCGGCAACACACAATATCTAGAAATCACCTGGTAGTTTTCAATCCTGCTTACCAGTTCTACTTTCTGATACAAGTCATAAAACACCCATACTTCCAGAATCAACTATTCTGGTCTCAACACTTTCTTTGCTTCCCTCCCTAAGACCAACCCTTCTCTTCACCTTGTGACCGAAGCAAGCCTGGAACGGCCATTTCTTGGTTTAGGCCAGGATTGTACAGATTGATCTCTCGAATCAAAAGTACTCCCGTGCAGTACATTGTTTAGGGTTTAGATTTGTTTCTCACCCACACACCCAAAATTACTAAAATCAGCAGAAACGATTTTCACCCATAAACACCTATCTATCGAGAATAACATCAGTTTACCTCATTTGGCGAGATAACTACAAATAAAAAAAAGATAGTTTCTATTATATAGTTTCAGCAAATAAACTTCAACCTTGCCACTTTGTCATCATTTCATAATTATATACTATATATTACGGTAGTTCAAGTCTCATCAGTTTCCCAAGTAAATCATCAAAACAAATTTGCTTCTTCAATTTTCATTCTTTTACAATAAAAATCTCAAAGAAGTACCCAAGGATTCATCTTCATCAAAACCCACTTTATTAGCAAACCCATGAACTTGAATAACTCCTTTTACCTCTTTCAACAATATGCAAGATAGAAATACAATCGATTAGAAAACCATGATAATAAATTCCAATCAGACATTCTATAGAATCTCGTGCTTCATATAGACAACCTGATTTTGAACTTTATTATTCCATACAAATCTCTAAGAGATTCCACTTTAATCCATGATAGTTTAACATAACTCCATATAAGTCCATGGATATATAATGAAACCTTATAAACAGTGTAGTCAAAATCGCTCTCGAAGGCCGATTACTCCCCGAGTAATCGCTACAGGATATATGGCCGAGGCGATTTCCGATTCCAAGCCATTTCCAATTTTAACGATTAAGGCGGACGATTTTGCCGATTTGAACCGATTTTTTTAGCAAAACGAGTTAACGAATTTTCCGAGTTGGCCTTGAATGCACTAAAATCATAAAAGAAAATTTTCGTAACCCCTCAAATGGGAGTTAACAAATAGAAAAACCTACATACGTAATAAATACGTTCAATAGAACATTATTAGACACTTAATTACATGATAGTGTTGAGATTTTAATTCTAATTAGGTGCAAACCATGACTTATGAGCAGCAAAATATAAGTCTATAATAAATAGATTCCGAGTATTAGACCGAGTTTTGGCGATTTCCAAGTCCGAACTAATTACTCCTCTCTCCAAGCTCCCCAACCGAGTAGGACCGAGGAACGATTTCGGATACTTTGCTTATAAATTCATATTCAAGTAAAACAGGAATCCATAGTTATCCTTAAAACTGTTGATTGAATACAAGTTATGAAGAAGTTATCCCAATTGGATAAAACAAAACCTAAATTGGTATCCCTTCATTCATCGGTATTTCTGCACCAAAAGAAAGACTGGATCATCGTTTTTCTTATAATTGAATCAAATGAAACAGTGGCATCTTCAAATATTATTGCATTCCTTGACTTTCATTTAGTCCAGCATATGATGGCTGGTATAGTAGGCCGAAGCTTTATTCTTGGGAGATGAGTTAACTTAAATTTTTGAACTCTTGAGAATGTCGTCAATGCAGTTAGACATTGGACGATGCAGTTAGGTTTAAGGTCTAACTGAGACCTTAATCCTGGTCTAAGTATCATCGTCTCTTTTTTTTTTTATGTTTCTTCACGTGAGATTTGACAAGCATTCACCCCCACCCCCACCCCCAAGCATTACTCTCAAGGCAGGATTATTCCTGACTAATGGGCTGATCATTGGGGTTCCACTCTCCTACTTAAACAAATCACGCATAATCCCTTGCGCGAATTTGTCCAACTACTTCATCACCTGAAATCGTGTATCTCTGCACTTTGTTGCGGAATCATCTTCTTTAGATATCTTAACCTACTTTTGTTGCCTCAATTTCTCAATTTTCCACAATCTCTAGGCACAACAAATTAGATTTAAGGAAAAATAGTTTGTTAGCCAATTTGTACAGGAGCAGTTCTAGTTAAGTTAATATGAGATGTCAGTTTATCACAAAACAACTCATGATGGTGGTGGCTATATGCAGTGAGGGGTAAGATGACGACATCAATAATTGTAAGGATAAAAAAGGTTATTTATGTTTATGCAGATACATGATAGCTTTGTTCATTATTTTCAGAAAGTAAATAATCTAATTAGAAAAGTAGATGATTCTTTAATAGGAGGGAAACTTGAGCTTAGTATTCATTTTCTTCTGTATATTTCTACTCACAAATGCTTAAAAAGCAGTAATATGCGTCTTTCCTTTACCTGCTTAGCCACAATCACAGGTAAAGCACATGACACAATCCCAAATAAACTTTTATTATTATTTACAGTAGAACCTCTATAAATTAATAACCACAATAAATTAATAAATTTTGTCGGTCCTAAGTCGGGGACAATGTGCTAAATCAATAATTCGCTAAATTAATAAAAAAATCCAAACTTTCTATAAGTCCATTCCGATATACAAATTAATAATTATTTAATTTACATAAAATTAGTTTTACCTTGATGTTAATTTGGTAAATAATGATCCAATTGTGACCTAGTTTTTATTGAAATTGATGTCACGTTGAATATCATCTTGGAGTTTTCTTAACATCGGAAGAGTTTTTATTGTTGTCGTTTAGTGATGTAATATAAATATATTCACTGTCTTCACAGCTTCGATAGCTTCTTTACGTGAAGGTGGCTCTATAACTACAATTTCATTTTCGGCTTCCACATCATCACTTTCCTCACTTCTCCTTATAATCTCAATTATTTCTTTGTCATTCAAAAATTCGAAATAGTATTCTCTTGAGGGTAATTCGTAAGGTATTCAACGTCCATTCCACTGCGATAATTCAATCATTTGATTAAATTTGAAGTTCTCTAGCCTCTATGTTTGTGGGTGAAAACCGTTTCTGCTGATTTTGGTAATTTCGGGTGTGTGGATGAGAAACGAATCTAAACCCTAAACAATGCACTGCACGGGAGTACTTTTGATTCGAGAGATCAATCTGTACAATCCTGGCCTAAACCAAGAAATATCTGTTCCAGGCTTGCTTCAGTCACAAAGTGAAGGAGAAGGGTTGGTATTAGGGAGGGAAGCGAAGAGAGTGTTGAGACCAGAATAGTTGATTTTGAAGGTGTGGTTTGTATTATGACTTGTATCGGAAGTGGAACTGGTTAGCAGAATGGAAAGCTACCAGGTGATTTCTAGATAATGTATTGTTGCCGACCAAAACTTGTTGTTTGGTGAAAATAGGTGAAGCCTATTTATACAAGTCATATTGAAACGTACCCTGGTCTCGTAAGAAGTGGAAACGATTGAGTGGTGGAAGAATAGAGTAACGTGTAACCATCAGACGTTATGCTTCCATGATGAGGGAAGTGAATTCGTGTAACCGTCAGTCATTACGCTTCCATGATGAAGGAAATGAATTGTTTACACCGTTACTTTTCACCACCACTAATTGTCCTACTTCATGACACTTTCTTGTAACGGGCGCATTGCACGCCGCACGCTATAAAATGCCAGACCAATACCCTGATGAGTATCCCCCAGTTTGTGACATGTTTGATGTCTCGAGTGTTTTCATGGAAAACGTGTAGCAGGTTGCTATGTGTGGCAAGTCAAAGTCAAGAGACTTTGCCATAGGAAAATAGCATGTGATGCTATTAGGCTTGCCTTGGTCGGCCGCCTAAAACTTGCCACAAGTCCGTCAGTTTGATGGCGAACTTGAATGGCTGAGATTACATCTCGTGAGGAAGGGTAGCCGTTGATTATGGCCACATCTCTGTTGTGTAACAAAGTGGCGCCATTAGAATAGTGGCGCCTGGCGTAGCCGTGGCGTAGTGGGTTGCCTGGGACTTGCCGCAAGTACGTTAGTTCAGTGGCGAACTTGGATGGCTGAGATTGCATCTCACGAGGAAGAGTGGCCATCGATTATGGCTGTATCTTGTTGTATATCGAAGTGGCGCCATTGGCATAGTAGCGCCTGGTGGAGCCATGGCATAACGGCATGCTAGTGGCGTATCCATGGCATATCGGCATGCTAATGGCGTGGCCGCGACATAGCGGCATGCTAGTAGCCTTGGCATAGTGGCATGCCAGTGGCGTGGCATAGCGGCATGTCAGTGGCGTGGCATAGCGGCATACTAGTAGCCGTGGCATGGCGGCATTCCAGTGGCGTTGTGGCATGGCCACGCCTGTGGCGTTGTAGCATGGCCAAAGCTAAGATTTGTCTTCTGATAGGTGTAGAATACACCTAGTTTACTATCTAGTAGTTACGCTTTCTTTGCTATTTTTCGTGTGAATTATATATCTTATGATTACTTTTGAGCTAATCAGGTACTTTGGAGTCATGTGGAGCAAAAGGAAGAGAAATCATTCATTTGGAGTGTAAAAGGCAAAAACATCAATTCCTAAGCGAGCGATCCTTGAAGCCAGCGAAAGTTATGCGCAATGAGGAGGTGAAGAATGAACTGTTAGTTATCCATAACTGACAGTTGAGTTGAACAGAGAGTTAGGCTGTCGATTACTCGGAACCGACAAGTCATATTTGAAGTAGGCATCCCTCTATCCAATATATGGGTGCCTTAAGTTATCCTAGGGTTTCCCAAGAGCTGGGGCGTTTTAATCCAAAGTCATTCCTACACTAGCCCTAGATTTCAGAGGAAACTATTTCTTCATCATTTCTCATCTGAAATCAGAGAAACATTGATGGCTGCTTTCGACTGTGGTTCCGAGAGTTTGATAACAGAAGTAGCAGATGAAAGAAAGGAGTGTGGTGATACAGTGAGGATTCTGATGTTGCTGTGTACAGGGAAGAACTCATATTCTACTCTGATGGTTGATTTGAATGGAGAAACACGGATTTAGGGTTTGATGTGGGTATTGAGATTAAAAGCAGGAGAAGAAATTCAGGGGAAGGAAATTGTTATGATGATTGAGAGAAGAATAGAGTTGTTGCTGTTGAAGACAAGGAAAAGAAGTTTGTTTCACTACCATTAAGGGAGGAGGTTGTTGTCACTGAGTTTTATGGTTGAGTGGTTTGATTTTGCAGAAATTGGAGCCTCGTGTATGTTTGGGAACATTGGGTTTGTGCTAGAATGTTTGGGTAAGGAGATATAATGATCTCGACATCAACAAACAAGTTCATCTCCGCATCACCAACAAGTTGCACGAGAAGTATTTGTAAAAAGGCACGAATGACCTAGTCTGCTGGGTGACCAAGAATTAAAGGGCTTGAGGGTCGTTTGCCAGGTGATACGGGCATCACGGAGCAGTAAAGAGTGTCAGCTATGTTCGAGTTTGGGATGGAGTTATGGAGCTGCAGATGATAACGAGGTGAATACATAGAGAGCTGGGAATGGTGGTTGCTGCAATGGTTATAGGTGTTAGGTTATGAGAATGGCACAAATGGGTATCTAGTGAAGCTGCGATTTTGTGTGAAGGCAGAGGAATTAAATTGCAGGGAGTTGTGGCTGGTTCTGATAGATTTGGTTCGATGAGTCTATTGAGTTGAACAGTGTTGCAGGCTGGTAAAAGATGCAGTTCTGGTGGAATTGCAGCTGCAGCTTTAGATAGTTTGCTGAAAGGATTTGCAGAGACACATGGGTTTTGTTGTTCATGATTGTGAACTGTTGCTGCTTGAATCAGTGACGCACAAATTGAGTTACGGCTGGTATTGATGCAAGAGAGAACAGGGGAAAGATTGATGGCGTGACAAAGAATGGCTCGTGGTGGTTGAATGGATGTTTAATAGAGTCAAGTGATTATGATGCAGTGAGCTGCAGACATGGACTGGATGCATAGATGGCAACAGAGCTGATGGGTTTGAGCAGGTTGTGAAAGAAGCTGAAGGCATTGATGAAGATGGGCTGAGATAGTGGTGGTACAAGGAATGGAGAATAGGCATTTTTCTCATGGGGTTTCTTTGTGGTCGTGTTGCTTTGTGTGATTGAGTCTGGTGGCTTAGATGGGAGTAATGGAATTGAAGCTACAAAATGAGCTGAGGCTGAGGCAAAAATTGGTTCGACTTGAAAGAATGAACTGGCAGTATTCAAGTTACTTGCCGCCAGGGGTTATGGTGCAGCTGGAAAGGGATCAGCTGGATGGGAAGAAATGGCTCAAGTACTCTAGCTGCAGTTCAGAATGGTGGAGACTCAGGTGCAGTTTAGCAGTTGGAGATAGGCCTGATGCTGCAGCTGCAGTTCAAGAGTTTGCAAGTGGTGATTCGAATACAACTGAAATGAACAGAGTTACTGCAATGGTTTAGGTGATTGTGGATGTGCTGAGTCTTGGAAATGCAAGGAGTAGGAATTGACAAGAGATGAAGTAATTAAGTTTGAGGAACTGGAGTTGTGACATATTGGCGGTGAAGCACCATCATGGTGCAAAGAAGAAAGTCGAGGCCGGTGCAAATGGCCTAGCCCAAAGTGAATCGGGATCGAGCGGACCGACTCGTCTGAATAGCTGAACTGACTCAGTGATCTTGACTGAGTGACCGATTTGAATCGTCCGGTTTGACTCAGTTGACCGGTGACCGGGTTGACTTTGCCGGTCACCTGAGAGGTCTGCCGGCGACTTTTCCGGCCAATTTCCGGCCATAATACCAGATTTCCGGCAACCTCTTTTAGGTCATATTTTCACATGGGTATTTGCACACACATGGGTATTTGCACACACATGGGCTTGGTGGACCACATGGGTTTTGGACTATGAAGACCTAATTTTAGAAGTTGGAGAAAAGCTGTAAAAAGGAAAAATCTTATATCTATCTTTTATATTATTATCTTTTATCTATCTTTTGCCTCTACTTTGTTTTCTAGGGTTTAGAACCATGAAGTCTTTTCTCTTTCTTCTTGTTATGAACTCCATGAATATGAGCTAGAGTTTTCTTTTGGTTATGAATTAGTTGGATTTCCAAACATGAATTTGTGTGCAATAAATTAGTTTTCTCTCATATTATCGTTTATGATTCACCATTAATATTGTTACATGATTTGAATGCTTGTTTAGTCGAGTCGCGAATCGATTGAGTTTGCTTTCATCTTTATTGCTATATTAGGGTTGTTATACGAAAAAGTGATAATTCCTGATTTGAAGTAGCATAAATATGATTATAGTTTGTAGTGATATATTCTTATGATCATATGTGAACCATAACCTTTGTTAAATCGGATTAGTGCTTTTACACGTTCGATTGCTTTGATTGGCCTGATTTCATAGAACCTAATGCATTTAGGGAATTAAACTTGATTAGTGCTTTTACACGTTGGGTTGTTCTTTTAGATAGAATTCATATTCGCATCTTTTAATGTGTTTGTTGATGACAAGAGGAGATTAGCGGGATATTCTTGCGATCAAGGTATTCTAGGGCCTTTGATAAAAGTTGAGATTAAAATATCAATTCTAGTTATTGTGTTGAAAACATGTTTGTGAATGAAAACGAAATCCATGACCTTGATTTGCGTGTTTACTTTTTATTATTTTTATTTTTGTTTATTTTTATTTACACAATCAGAAAATCCCCCGTGTTACTTATAAGATACCGAAACAATTTGACAACCTAGACCTCTCTGTGGGAACGATCCTTTCTTGCCCTTGCTATATTTATATTTTGAGTAGTAAGAAAGTGTAATTTATATTTGTGTCGGCCGACAACCGGTCAAATTTTGGCGCGTTGTTGGGAGGCAGCGGTTGTCACTTGTTTTTGGTTTCTTATTTTTGTTTTTAGCTTTTGTTTTATTTTTCTTATTTTCGGGTTTTAACCTTGGTTTGAGAATTTTATTTCAGGTGCTTGTTTCTCATGGAAGGAGCATACTACATGGATGGATACGGTTTTCAACAACCTCAACAATATGACAACTACCAACTCCAGGGATATAATCAAAACCAATTCATTGGTAATGACCAATATTCCATGGAACCTTGTGGTTTTCCTTAACAACCTTATGGCGGTGAACAACCACAAGGATGGGAGGATTCTTATGCCCGTGAACAAAAAGTCTCTAACTGTATAGACAAAGTTTCCAACTTTTTACAAGAGGAATTTCAAAAAGCAAAAGAGACTACAAACGAGCAACTCCAAGAGCTTCGTGAAGGTATTGCTAGCTTGCGAAGAGGCATTGATCAATGCAAGGAAGATATGGATAATTCTAATGTGCATATGGTTTGTGATGAATATTTGATTGATGCTAATGTTGAAAAAGGCCAAACCTTGGGCACTTTCGTTGATAATTATGTAGTTAACTCAACTCTTGATCGTAATAATGATCATTCACCTATTCAAAAGGATGAGTTAGAGATTAGCAACACTAAATTCAGCGAGGACCAATCTTATGTTGACTATGATAGTGACGGTGATTATGATACATTGCTTGAAACAACTCATGGTGACATCCCCGAGGAGTGTACAATGGAGTCTTTTTGGGATCAAGATGAAGACGAAGAGGAATATGATGACACTTGTGTAGATTACTCGAGCATTGATCTTAATAATGATCAAGAGCCTATTCAAAGGGTGGAGCTTGAGGATGATGCATTTTCGAGTGTTCTAAAAAAGTTTCTTATAATAAAATTTGGATCCGCAAAAGAGTATGTGCCTTACAACAAAGAGGAGTGTGTTGAGAATGTGACCGTTATAACCAATATTGTGGAAGACCCAATTGAGCTTGCATATGATTGTAATGATGATGTTAATGTCGAAACTTTGGTTAAGGCAGAAACGGACGAAGAATGGTTGCAAGGTTTGATAGAGGACCATGATCTAAAAGAGGTGAATAATTCACTTGAGTTTTTTAAGGATGAAGAGGATTCCATGATACAAGAGATTGTGCAAGGTTTATCTAACCCTTTGCCTATTGTTTCTTCTCCTTTACCTCTTATTGGTTTGAATGTATGTGCTTCGAGAATATTGTTGAATGACTTTGTTTCTCATTTTCCGCCATTAGAGATACTTGATTCTCATACTATGCAGGTTTTGGAACAATAAACCGTGGTAGTCCCTGACTTCTATATTCTTTATACACTTCCAAGTGTGGACAAGTATAAGTGTGGGGGAAACTTTTATCGGTTAATAGTTTCACTTTTGCTTTATTGTACTAATATTTGTGTGAAGCTAATGTTTGCAAAACAGGTTATATGGAAGGATCCCCAACTTTTCAGATTATTGGTATATGGGGAATGAATCTTGCAAAGATATAGTCGGGCTGATGACTTTAAACCAAGCGCTAAATGGGAGGCAACCCATAGGTTTTGTATTTCTTATCTTTTAATTTTTCTTTTCTTGTTTTTAGTTTTTTTTTTTTTTTGTCGCATATTGTTATAAAATTTCCCACCTTGACTTTCTTTAGACGATTCAATTTACATTGAGGACAATGTAAAGTTTAAGTGTGGGGGAGTGGTTAAGCATTTGCGTTGTAAATTTTTGAAATTTTTCAACTTTTTTGTAAATAGTGAATAAATAAACTCCAACTTGTAGTTAGTTTAGAGTCACATAGTATACATGTCGCTAAGATTACATCGAGAATCTCATAAGAGTGACTGAACTTAGAGATGACAGAGAACATGATCGGGTTTCTTAATTGTATGAGAGTTAAAGTTGGATTTAACCATGCCAGTGGCAAATAAGGTGCAGACTGAATTCGGTGTTAGAGTAGTGATCCCCTATAGTGGAGACTACCCATGTTACATAATGTGAGGCACCGACCTTCAATTCTTTGTACCTGTCTAAATATGTGCTTTTAGAGTGTGTGTCACCGTACGTGAATTCCGGGCAGAATGGTGAGCTGCCCAACCTCCCACCATAGAAGCACTATTTTGATCTCTTGAGTGCTATTTTTATCAACCATGATGGTGACATCGAATTGCTAACTTACATACCACTTGTAATCTTGTTCGCAGTTAGCACCATCCACTTATCTCTCTACACCAACAGGTCCATAGAAACACCATCATCATCAACAAGAGGAGCATCACAAATTTGAAGGAAAGTTGAACACGTTCGAGGTTTACAAGCAACGGTACAGAATTAAGCAGATTTTAGATTCAAGTAAAGCAACAAAACAAGGAGCAGAATTTTTATAAGTTGAAGACTATTGTACAAGAGTAAAAATTATCAAGGATGAGAGTTCGAGAAGTTTATGATATCAAGACATATAAGTTGTGAAGAATCAAGCGGTGAAGTACTTACACCATGGCCTTTGTACTTACGTTTTTATTTTATTTATATTTTACTTTCTCTTGTCTCAAAAAAAAAAAAAAAAAAAAAAAAAAAAACAAGAGAATTTTTAGGTTTGTTAATAGTTTTTATTATTTTGTTTTGTTTTATTTTTTATTTCTATAAAAAAATAAAAAAAAAATAAAAATCATTGTATCATATTTTGGGTTTGTATAGTTCGTTTTTAGTTTTGTATTCTTTCAATAAAGCCAAGGTAAGAAGGAATATCTACAAAGAAGTTTCAAGCAACAAGAAATTAGAGGAAATAATCATATTGTCAAGATTCTACGAAGTTCGAGAGTTATCATCAAGAGTTGAAGACCGAAGACGAAGATGAAGACACCTATTGAAGATCGAAGACGTTTCTATGGATCTTTGTGAGAGTGGTGCTAGCTGCACGTCGAACGGATAACGAGGTAAGTAAGCATATTCCCACCTTCGTTAAGTGGTTGATTTCCTTTCGAAGAGATCATCAGAAAAATGGGTTTTCAAAAATTATAAAAGATGTGGGTTTTCAAAACAATTCGGAGGGTTTTTACCTTCCTACCATTCAACGTGTCGCAGGATTCTCTCTTCATTCCCTACGGACACATGTGTGACCCATAAAAAGCTGTTTATTATTGAGAGCAATATCATAAAACCCTTTCTTGTGAGGCGAGTCGAGACTTTCGATCACTCCGAACCCGAATTTTTGTCGAGAAGGGATGGTTATTTCTCTCTCAACTTTTAAGAATGAGATTGTGTTCATTTATGTGTCTAACTTCTTATGACTAGTGTGCAAAATCTCTATGTCTTCTTAGCGCGTTGGATACTATCATTACGGAGAACTAGTAAGTTGGAAATATAGGTTTTGTGGGTATATCTCTAGTAAACCCTCACGAGACTATAACTCGTCCACTAGGGACACCTAGGGGTTTAAAGGCTTGTTATTTATGCTAAAAGTGACCGTAGCCTCGACGACACGGAGTTGTATGTATCTTTTTGAGTTGTTTTGTTTGATTTGCTCGAGGACTAGCAAAGTCTAAGTGTGGGGGAATTTGATAGGTGTAGAATACACCTAGTTTACTATCTAGTAGTTACGCTTTCTTTGCTATTTTTCGTGTGAATTATATATCTTATGATTACTTTTGAGCTAATCAGGTACTTTGGAGTCATGTGGAGCAAAAAGAAGAGAAATTATTCATTTGGAGTGTAAAAGGCAAAAACATCAATTCCTAGGCGAGCGATCCTTGAAGTCAGCGAAAGTTATGCGCAAGGAGGAGGTGAAGAATGAACTGTTAGTTATCCATAACTGACAGTTGAGTTGAACAGAGAGTTAGGATGTTGATTACTCGGAACCGACAAGCCATATTTGAAGTAGGCAGCCCTCTATCCAATATATGGGTGCCTTAAGTTATCCTGGGGTTTCCCAAGAGCTGGGGCGTTTTAATCCAAAGTCATTCCTACACTAGCCCTAGATTTCAGAGAAAACTATTTCTTCATCATTTCTCATCTGAAATCAGAGAAACATTGATGGCTGCTTTCGACTGTGGTTCCGAGAGTTTGATAACAGAAGTAGCAGATGAAAGAAAGGAGTGTGGTGATACAGTGAGGATTCTGATGTTCTTTGTGTCTGGGGAAGAACTCATATTCTACTCTGATGGTTGATTTGAATGGAGAAACACAGAGTTAGGGTTTGATGTGGGTATTGAGATTAAAAGCAGGAGAAGAAATTCAGGGGAAGGAAATTGTGATGATGATTGAGAGAAGAATAGAGTTGTTGCTGTTGAAGACAAGGAGAAGAAGTTTGTTTCACTACCATTAAGGGAGGAGGTTGTTGTCACTGAGTTTTATGGTTGAGTGGTTTGATTTTGCAGAAATTGGAGCCTGTGTATGTTTGGGAACATTGGGTTTGTGCTAGAATGTTGCAGGGAAGGAGATAGAATGATCTCGACATCAACAGCAAGTTCATCTCCGCATCACCAACAAGTTGCACGAGAAGTATTTGTAAAAAGGCCCGAAACAGGCCCTAGTCTCTTTTGTGACCAAGAATTAAAGGGCTTGAGGGTCGTTTGCCAGGTGATACGAGCATCACGGAGCAGTAAAGAGTGTCAGCTATGTTCGAGTTTGGGATGGAGTTATGGAGCTGCAGATGATAACGAGGTGAATACATAGAGAGCTGGGAATGGTGGTTGCTGCAATGGTTATAGGTGTTAGGTTATGAGAATGGCACAAATGGGTATCTAGTGAAGCCGCGATTTTGTGTGAAGGCAGAGGAGTTAAATTGCAGGGAGTTGTGGCTGGTTCTGATAGATTTGGTTCTGATGAGTCTATTGAGTTGAACAGTGTTGCAGGCTGGTAAAAGATGCAGTTCTGGTGGAATTGCAGCTGCAGCTTTAGATAGTTTGCTGAAAGGATTTGCAGAGACACATGGGTTTTGTTGTTCATGATTGTGAAATGTCTTTGCTTGAATCGGTGACGCACAAATTGAGTTACGATAATGGTATTGATGCAAGAGAGAACAGGGAAGATTGATGGCAGTGACAAAGAATGGCTCAGGTGGTTGAATGGATGTTTAATAGAGTCAAGTGATTATGATGCAGTGAGCTGCAGGCATGGACTGGATGCATAGATGGCAACAGAGCTGATGGGTTTGAGCAGGTTGTGAAAGAA
Source organism: Papaver armeniacum (assembly GCA_023531295.1). Lineage (NCBI taxonomy): Eukaryota > Viridiplantae > Streptophyta > Magnoliopsida > Ranunculales > Papaveraceae > Papaver > Papaver armeniacum. The sequence goes on from JAJJWW010015686.1 coordinate 40,623, forward strand.
GCTGAAGGCATTGATGAAGATGGACTGAGATAGTGGTGGTACAAGGAATGGAGAATAGGCATTTTTCTCATGGGTTTGCTGTGGTCGTGTTGCTTTGTGTGATTGAGTCTGGTGGCTTAGATGGGAGTAATGGAATTGAAGCTACAAAATGAGCTGAGGCTGAGGCAAAAATTGGTTCGACTTGAAAGAATGAACTGGCAGTATTCAAGTTACTTGCCGCCAGGGGTTATGGTGCAGATGGAAAGGGATCAACTGGATGGGAAGAAATGGCTCAAGTACTCTAGCTGCAGTTCAGAATGGTGGAGACTCAGGTGCAGTTTAGCGATTTGAGAGATAGGCGATCTTTGCGGCTGCAGTTCAAGAGTTTGCAAGTGGTGATTCGAATACAATCGAAATGAACAGATTCTTGCAATGGTTTAGGTGATTGTGGATGTCTTGAGTCTTGGAAATGCAAGGAGTAGGAATTGACAAGAGATGAAGTAATTAAGTTCTGCTGGAACCTGGAGTTGTGACATATTGGCGGTGAAGCACCATCATGGTGCGGCGACAAAGTCGAGCCGGTGCAAATGGCCTAGCCCAAAGTGAATCGATCGAGCGATCGACTCGTCCGAATAGCCTGAACTGACTCAGTGATCTTGACTGAGTGACCGATTTGAATCGTCCGGTTTGACTCAGTTGACCGGTGACCGGGTTGACTTTGCCGGTCACCTGAGAGGTCTGCCGACGACTTTTCCGGCCAATTTCCGGCCATAATACCAGATTTCCGGCAACCTCTTTTGGGTCATATTTTCACATGGGTATTTGCACACACATGGGCTTGGTGGACCACATGGGTTTTGGACTATGAAGACCTAATTTTAGAAGTTGGAGAAAAGCTATAAAAAGGAAAAATCTTATATCTATCTTTTATATTATTATCTTTTATCTATCTTTTGCCTCTACTTTGTTTTCTAGGGTTTAGAACCATGAAGTCTTTTTCTTTCTTCTTGTTATGAACTCCATGAATATGAGCTAGAGTTTTCTTTTGGTTATGAATTAGTTGGATTTCCAAACATGAATTTGTGTGCAATAAATTAGTTTTCTCTCATATTATAATTTATGATTCACCATTAATATTGTTACATGATTTGAATGCTTGTTTAGTCGAGTCGCGAATCGATTGAGTTTGCTTTCATCTTTATTGCTAGATTAGGGTTGTTATACGAAAAGTGATAATTCCTGATTTGAAGTAGCATAAATATGATTATAGTTTGTAGTGATATATTCTTATGATCATATGTGAACCATAACCTTTGTTAAATCGGGTTAGTGCTTTTACACGTTCGATTGCTTTGATTGGCCTGATTTCATAGAACCTAATGCATCTAGGGAATTAAACTTGATTAGTGCTTTTACACGTTGGGTTGTTCTTTTAGATAGAATTCATATTCGCATATTTTAATGTGTTTGTTGATGACAAGAGGAGATTAGCGGGATATTCTTGCGATCAAGGTATTCTAGGGCCTTTGATAAAAGTTGAGATTAAAATATCAATTCTAGTTATTGTGTTGAAAACATGTTTGTGAATGAAAACGAAATCCATGACCAATACTTTCTCATCCTTGATTTGCGTGTTTACTTTTTATTGTTTTGCTTTTTGTTTATTTTTATTTACACAATCAGAAAATCCCCCGTGTTACTTATAAGATACCGAAACAATTTGACAACCTAGACCTCTCTGTGGGAACGATCCTTTCTTGCCCTTGCTATATTTATATTTTGAGTAGTAAGAAAGTGTAATTTATATTTGTGTCGGCTGACAACCGGTCATCTTCGTGGCCAAAATTAGGGCTTGGCGGCGTGGCCAAGGCTAGGATTTGGTGTCGTGGTAAGAATTAGGGCTTGGCGACGTGGCCAAGGCTAGGATTTGGCGTTGTGGTAAGAATTAGGGCTTGACGGCGTGGCCAAGGCTAGGATTTGGCATCGTCGTAAGAATTAGGGCTTGGCGGCGTGGCAAGTATAGGTTTTGGCGTCGTGGTAAGAATTAGGGCTTGGCGGCGTGGCCAAGGCTAGGTTTTGGCGCCGTGGTAAGAATTAGGGTTTGGCGTGGTCAAGGCTAGGTTTTGGCGCCGTGGTAAGAATTAGGGTTTGGCGGCGTGGCCAAGGCTAAAGTGGCATGCTACCGCGGCAGAGTGGCATACTGGCATGCCGATCAATATGTTGTTGTGGTAAGGCGCGTTTGTATTGCCAGTTAGTATGGTGGCGCGGCAGGGTGCGTTTGGCCTTTAATGTATGGTGGCAAGTTTGGAGCGACTTGATTGGCCGAGGAAAGGGGCCGGCCAAACATAAGGCGCGGCTACACTTCTGGTGAGAGTGTGGCGGCTTTAGAGCGACCTGATTGGTCGATGGGAAGTGGGGCCGGCGAGTATGGGCCCAACCACAACTTATGTGTGCGTGGCTAATTTGAGGCGACACGATTGGTCGAGAGAAATATGACCGGTTTAGGAAGGGCGTGGCCAATGGCAAGTGGCGCCGATTGGCCTAAGGCATGGCCACGCCTCCCTTTCTTCTTGTGGATCCCGTTATCCGATTCCCGAGCAAGGCTTTGCACTGCTAATCCATGGCGGATTAATTACCTAGTTTGCCTAGGTTTAATTTCGACAAGCAAGGTCTCGATATCTGCGCGTGACGAAAAACCCTAACTTCGCAAGTTAGTCGGGTCAATTGATTGAATTCTATGTGTTGACATAGAGTTCTTTTAAGTTCATTGCCGAGAGAGCATCATGTTTTTCCGATTGAATACCTTATGCAAAGACCTTATCCTTGATACTTGGAAATTCGTGCTACTCTGCCGCGAGTGAACACTAATCGTCATGTCATATCAACATTAAGGGTTCATCCGGAGAACATAGCATATAAGGCATTCAAAGGAACTTATATTAAGTGAATATAAGCGAGGCCCCGAAATTTATAGAACATCTGGGATGGTTGCTACATTCGCAAGTCTGGATAAATTTCATGTAAGTATATTGAACGGCTCAATAAATATGTCGGTGGAGAGGTTAGCACTCACGGCACCATTTCCTTACTGAGGGACGTCACATCAGATGCAAGGTTTTACGATTTCAACCCTGAGCTAAAAACCACCATCAACATTAAGTCCCCTGCTTAGCACGTAACAGTGGCGTTGTTGCAGAGTAAGAATGAGATGGTGACAGACATGAGTAAAATCGAAAGGACAATAGGTGAAGAGATTGCCGAGGAAATTCAACTAACCTTTAGCGGAAGGTATGAGGAATTCGTGATCCCTGTATTGGTGGTTTTGCATAAATTCGGCTTGGCCATGGGGTATTGCCATCAACGCTGCAGCTTTGGCTATTGATTGGCAGAGATGGCACTGCAATTTGGTCCGTGAATCGGTGAATGGCGCTAGTTGGCTAGGTCATGGAACGTATGGAGATGGCGCTGCTTTGAACATCCAGGATGGCGCCTCCTTGGCTGGTGGAGATGGCGCTGCTTCGAACGGTTAAGATGGTGCTGCTTTGGCTGGCTACGGAAGGTGGATGGCGCGACTAGCTTGGAGTGGCGCTGCTGGCTTGGACGCGGACTTCTGGCACGGGCGTGGTTTTTCTGGCTTGGCTATGTCCGTGGCATGGTGGATGGTGTTGCATTGAACGGCCAAGATGGCGCCGCTTTGGTGATGTCCGTGGAATGGTGGAATCAATACTTTGAACTTTGGCTACCAAACAGTGAAGATAAAGCCGGCGTTTTCGCAGAATGGGCGGAGATAGCGCGGCTTTAATCACGGAGTGCTGGAGTCATGGCGTTACTTGCTAGGCTGTGGAGCGGGCGGCGATTGCGCTGCTTTGAGCGGTGAAGAAGGCGCTCCTTTGGCTAAGTCACGGAATGGCGTGCATGACCCGAAAGAAGAAACATTTTTCTACTCAAACTTCAAAATACAATGTATATAAAAGGCATTGTCCACCCTTTTATTTTGGCATCATTGGTTTTACCTCTGTAGCGGCAAGCCTCTTTCCATCAGCGATTAAAGTGAGCCAATTATTCTTTCTTTCGTATAGATCATCATAGAATTGCACCCATCTTCTTCACAGGTATCGTCTCGTGTCTTTTCTCGTAGTTCTCCATTTTGTGTTCTTCATCATGTAGATTGCCGATGCAGACATAATGTAAAAAAAAAAAAAAATTGTAGTGCACAATGGGATCTTAGGTGATGGTCATACCTCGACTCTTCGGAGAATTTTTTTGAAGTCGACGACCCTGGTTTTTTTTCAGATGAGGAGATATTAAACCAAATAAACCCTTTGTTCCATGCAGCCGGCCGGATTATACAAGGCATGTCCCTCACCCATCTACACATCGTGCGGGTGCGCGCCCAGGATTTCATGGCTTTGATTAACATGGAGGAGAAATGGAGACGTGATGAAGCATCCCAGCAAGTCGGGAAATATCAACGTGATGAAGCTTCTCCACAACCCGGTGCCGTGGTCGAACGATTCGCTTCTCGATTGAAACGGCGAAGGACCGAGTCCAAGAAACTTCTAGACGAGAGCCGTTTAATTACCCTGTCCATAATGGTATCGTAATCCTCGATTCTCGAGGTGGACGAACGAGCATTCCCAAGAGGCCGTGGTTTGCGAGGCGACGATTTCGAAGTGGGTGTCGAAACCTTCGTTGAGGAAATCGAAGCGACCACCGAGGATCTTGTCAAGGCGGTGTGAGGCGGTGGAAGCACATGTTGGAGTCGTTAGAGAAGTTTGTGGGGATGTATCTTTGGAGGCGCTATTGAAGCGGATTCCGGATGGGATGTTGAAGTCGCCTTTGAAACGGCTTCCGGATGGAATGTTGAAACCGTTCTTTGGGCGGCTTAGGATGGAATGTTGAAGATGAAACGGTTTCGGATGGAATGTTGAAGTTTGAAACGGTTTCTCGATGGGATCTTCAAGCCGCTTTTGAGATATCTTCCGGATGGAATGTTTCTTTGTCGGAAAAGGTGTTGGGGCAAGTGCTTGAAAAAACTCGATGGAGGCGTCATTGACCAAGGTGTTCGTCATTGACAACCGGGTTTTCCCATTTTGTGATTTCCTTCCGTAGAGAAAAACAATCTTTTCGTAGCTCGTAGATGTTTTTTGGTACTTCATTTTTTTTTTTGTGCGACCGAAGCCATGTCTCACCGAGTATCATTCCTTCGTTTATGTTGATTTCATATCTTTGATTGAATGAATAAAACCTTATGGAAGAGACCTAGCAAAACCTCTTTTGCGAAGAACCATTTCTTTTTATTGGATTTTCCCTTGCAAATTATCTAGGGCTTCCGTGGAATGCCGCTTGAGTGCTTAGAAGTGTGAGTTGCCACAAGCTGGATAACACGTCATGAGAGAAATAGAGAAATCCATCAGGTGTGAAATTCGTAGCTAGAGATTCTTGAGGGAAAGTGTTTGCCACCGCTTGATGATCTTCTTTCTTGCATTATTCTTATCTTCGAGTATTTTATGAATAAGACATTTTGTGGGGGTTTGATTTCTCGGGTTTTCAATCGACGGGTAATGACTCGTGAGGGTTTGGGGTTTACTTGGTATTTTTCCTTTAAGATGGTCCAGAAAACTTTTTAAGGGAAGATGTTCTTTAATTGAAATTGAAAACTCTACTCATGAATGCAAGCAGTGCAATCACTTTAGAGAAGTTACAAACATCGCATGAAAGGGGAAATTCTTTGAAGGAAATATTGAAAGGAGAACGCATTTGGGGAAAGTAGCACAGCGTTTTAGGTATTGAAGGGCTTGAGCCATCGCGAATGAATCGTCACACCTTCTAACTTGTCGGCATTGATGAGTTTGCAGTAACCACCCAAGATAACATATGCCACTAGATACGGCTCGTCTTCCTTTTCTTTAGGCAAATCAGGTTGAGCGGCTATCCTCACTGTTACATCTCCAACTTGAAACGAGGTCGTCTTGACTACCATATCTCCAATTTGAAACGAGTTTGGGCGTTATGCAACCACTTGATTTTTGAGCTCGTCATTTTTGACTGCGGCATCTTCCAAATTTTTGACAAAGCACTTGAAAGGCCCAACGTTCCATTCACATCTCTTAATGATGCCAGGGTTGGTGATTGGAATGAGTCCCCATGCTTGGCCGACAGGAGAAGTGACTGGGTGCAGAAAGGGTTGTTTAACTAGACTAATTTGTGTTTGGAATCTGCGGATGAACGCCAATGGACTTTCTCCAGATAATTGAGTTACATCGGTAAGTTGTTGATACGGCAACATGTAATCATCAAAGTTGGACGGTTTGTTGGAAATTCTTTCGGGTATCGATACCGACAGAGGGGATACTCCTAATTTCGCTTTGTTGCCGTGTACCCATGGGCGCCCCCGAATCATGTCGTAATTTGAGAGTTCTTTGACAATGTGGAATTTGCCATGTGTTAGGGCGTCTCCTACCTTAATTTCAAGGTTGATAAAGCCATATGCGTCTATTGCTTCTCCTTCCAAATTTTCGACCATGATTGGGGAACGTGTATCTTCCTGCTTCGAAATTCCCGCAGCTCTCAGAGTTTTGATGATAACGATGTTGAAGTCAAAGGATGCATCAATCAATGTGTTCTCGAGCTCGGCGTCCTTCAGATGAACCGTGGTCAGCAGTCCCCAGTTGTATTTTCCAGCACCGTCTCTCGATAGAGTTTGGGGTTCTGGCGTAGTTTTTTCAGTATGAAAAAGTCACTTGCCCGACACAACTCGATTGAGGGCTGTAAATATATCTTGATGTTGCGCCTTGGAGAAATAGAGAATCTCGCATGCATGCTCCATGATGGATTGCACGGTTT